>PVIA01001411.1:0-106872 GCA_004024845.1 Tonatia bakeri
CCTGGGTATCGGCAGCTTCAGCCTGGGGCGTCTTCAGTCGGGACGTGTGCAGGCAGGCCTCTCCACACCCCCACTCCTGGAACCCCACAGCTGTGGCCTCCACCCCCTAGCCACAGTTAGGGGTGCCCTCCTTGCGAGACAGGCTGGCATTTCCCGAGTGTGTTTGGCCAGAGTCATGTCTGGGAAAGGAGCTGGCGTCTTGGTTATTCGTGAGCCTGTCATAGGGCACCTGAGAGTCTCACCTGCTCTCACAGCCAGGCTTCTCGCCCTCGCTGTGCGGCCAGCACAGACGCCCCCTCGGGCCCTCCTTCCCCGGGGCACTGGGGACAAGCCCCACAGTCCCGTGAAGCCTCAGGGAAACGTGCAAATGAGAAAGGGCGGACCTCACTGTGCCAGTCGAGGGCACACAGTGCCGCCCGCCCATCCCAAATCCTCATGCACTGGCCCCCAGACTGGGGAGGCGGGGCTTCCCATACCTGCCTGTGTCCCCAAGACCACTCACAATGGGGTAGCAGGGGTCCCCGCAAGAAGAATTGGGCCTCTGCCACCAGGAGAGCCGGCGGTGGTCGCTTTGGCCATCCCCACCATCAGCAGTCTCGTCCTCTGCTTCCCACACCCAAGATTCAGCAGCTGCCTGTCCTTGTCCGTCTGGTGCGACCTGAAGGGCGTTTCTGAGAAGCAGCCCACTCACCCCCGCCCCCCCTCCTCCACCGCCAATTTCAGGAGAACAACATCAGCCTCATCGGCGTTCACAAGACTTGGTGTGTGTGTGTGGGGGGGGGGTTCACGATCTGTAAAGCAGAAAGAAATCGTAGGTGGCGGTGCGCACTGGTGCCCACACGAGACAGGGACGCCTGTCCCCCTCTTGGTCTGGGGCTCCATGCTCGCTGCGGGGCCCTCACTGAAAGTGATCAAAGGCTGAACCTCCTGAGCAGGGAGCGGGGTCACAAAGCACCAACTGACTGGCGTTCCCAGGCCTCTCAGAGAAGCTCAAGAACCGGGGAAGAGCTGGGGATGAAAGGAGAAGCGTCCTCAGTCGCCCGGTGCCCCGAGTCAGTCCCGCTAATTTGGTGGGAGCGGCTCTGCCGCGGCTGTGTGGTGCCACTCGCCTGGGGCCACGCAAAGGGCTTTCACAGTGAACTTCGTGAGGAGCTGAAAGAGGGGAGCGGAGGACTTGCCGGCACTTCCACCATCGCTTCTGAGGAAAATTAGAGGGAGGTTTGGTCCTGGGCCTCGGAGGCGTGGAGATGTCGGGGACTCGGGGCTTCAGCGGTCCCCGTGCTCCCGAGTCGTGTGCCCAGAGCGGGCTGCAGGGACAGGGCTGGAGGCTCCGGCCGAGGGTCGGGTGGCCCTGAGGGGACCTCCTGGGCTCAGCGTCCCCATCCACCGCTTCCTCACAGCTGCTGGAGGCTCCTTAGGGAGGAGGCGTGACCAGGATGGGACCCAGGTCTCCAGTCGCTGGTGAAACTCTCCAACCCCTCACCTCTCTGGGGGCCTCAGGGTCCCCATCCACAGAACAGGCTGGACCAGACAGTGGAGCAGCTGGCGCTCTGGGAGTTTGGGGCTGGGGGCAGCGTCCCAGCTGTCCTCTGCAGAACGAGGCTCCATGTTCTGCCGCCTGGAGTGGGGGACCACACCTTCCTTCTCTGCCGACCCCTCCCTTCTTTCCTCCTTTCCCTCCCTGCTTCTCTGTTCATTGTCTTTCTCCCTCACACCGTGGCCACGGTGCCTGGAGAGGAGCCCCCACCCGACACCCCTCCAGCCCCTCCCTCCACTCTGTCTGTGAAGTCCTCCTCTGCCCAGAAGCCCTTGCTGCCCCAGTGGCCTCAGGGTTCCCTGCAGCCCCTGACGAGACCCTGGTCACCGGTCCACTTGTCTGCCCACCCCTCCCCCAGGCGGTGCATCTGTTTCATCAGCTCACACAGTAATTATCACGCACCTACTGTGTGTGCAAGGCGCCAGGCCTGGCTGTGCCGTCCTTGGGGACCAGGACTTGCGTGTGTATTCAGGCATTGGACATGTCACTCAGCATGCGAGCCTGAGTGGACGCCGACTCTGCACAGGAAAACCAAGCCCCTGCGGGAGGGCTGCCGGCAGGCCTTTCTGTGAAAACGTCTCTCACCTCTGTGCTCACCTGAGTGGGGTACCAAAAAAGCTCCCTGCTTGGCAGCCCACCCCTGCGTCCTGGGAGGCAGTGGGCGGGGCGGGGCAGGGCAAAGCAGCTGCCCTCCTGACTCAGCGCCCCCTCCCGGTGGGGCAACGTGGCAGGCAGGCAGCGCAGAGCGCCCACAGGTGGTGGGAAGGACAGCTCACGCTCCGGTGTCTCGGGAGGTCTCTGCGTTTGTGCCTCCTGAGGAGAAGAGCTGAGGCCCTTCACTGCAGGACCCGTCCTCACGGCAGAGACCAACCGCAGGGTTCAGAGGGCATCTGCACAACGCCGGCCCGGGAGTCATGGGCGGCTCGGCCACGGCGGGGGACCCGCTCTCACTGGACAGAGCCAGTCATGTGCACAACTGCACACACGAGTGTGTGTGTACACGCGCTTATGTGTGTGAGCGTGTCCAGGATCCGTGCACGGCAGTGGACGAGACCAAACACTCCACTGGACCTCGGCTTTCTCCATGGGACCCCTAAGTCCTTCCACCAGGCCACTCACTGGCCCTGCTCCTCATTGACAACCCTCGTCACACTCCGCCATCAGGAAGGGGGCCCCTGCTGCAGACGCCCCTAATCCTCCCGGCCCGAGGGCCACAGGGGTGGGGTGGTGGCCATAAGTGGGGCCTGCACATGGCATCACACAGTGTCACACAGCGTGCAGGGTGGGCTGAGGGCAGCACGGCTGAAAGGCCCAGGGGAGGTGAGGGCGGGGGCACAGCCTGCCACCTGCCGGCCTCCCGGCTGGCCGAGTCTGGGTGGGATGGTCACCTGGTCACACTCTCTCCCAGTGCTTCAGCGGTAAATCTCTGAGGTGTTCGCCATGCAAAACCACAGGTGGTGACTTTTTCTCCAGTTTCAAGTTCACTTGAAATTAGGCAAATCTCCTCCTTGGGGGAATTCTGCCAAAATCCTTCCGTCTGTCTGGCCTCCACCGAGGATGAGAGCGGGCATCCGCGCAGACATCCCCGGGTGCCCGCTGGTCCCGGCAGCATAAGTCACTTCAATGCAGACACCCCCGAAAACTAACTTCCCACCATCTACTGCGCCCTCAATAACAGATGCAGAGCAGCACCTCTCCCGGTGGTGCCATAAAAGGGGGGCGCACCGCGGAAATGCCTGTCTGCACTCTTTATTCAGGCCCCGTGGCTCCCGCCGAGTCGCCTGGTCTGGTGGATTCATTTGCACAATATTTCTTCTTAACGCGGTGAACCGTGGGAGGGCTCGGGGCGCTCGGAGAGCCCCAGCCAAGAGCCGGCCGCACCCCACCCGGGTTTCGGTCGGCGGCACCCGAGAGTTAAGTAAATGCGGCCCAGTGGTCAAAACGTAATGAGATTTCTCTGCGAAAAATAAAACCTCTTAAATATGTGGTGGGTTCTTTTCAGCAGTTCCGTAATTAAATTTCCCTGTGAAAGACGCAGAGTGTGGGGGAAGCTGCTCGGCCTCGAGTCATCCGACCGCCAGCCCACCCGCCCGCCCGCCGGGGCGGGAGATCCGTGCCACCCAGGTCCCCGTCCCTGGGACAGTGGCCCCGGCTCACACACCCTCCTCCTTCCAGAGCTCGGTGGCCCATGTCACATGAGGGCCAGCTGTGTGCTCCCAGTACCCTACTCCTCACCTGCAGGCAGATGAGCCCCCGAACTCACCAAGCCTTCTAGAACTTTCTGCACTCCCGGAGGCGGGACTGGTCTTCCTATTGGGGGGATATTTCAACAGCCTCTAAATGCCGTTTTGATTCCTACTACACCCTGTGGTTATTTCAGAATGTTTTTGAAATTCCTGAACATCTTTAAGTGGCAGCATTAAGTGTTAACTGCATTATTCCAGTAAGAGGTCCTGCTCAACTTCGCTTTGTGGGGTCTTTCTGAGGTTCCTTTGGGGTCTGTTTTATTCCAACATGGGATCATGGCCTCTGGGCTTTGACTCCAAGTTGCTTTTTCCCCCACTCCTCACCGGAGGATCCACGTAGGGACTTTGGGGGCGGCTGGGGGGGGGGGAGATGTGAGAGAAAACATCAGTCGGTCCCCCCCCCACATGTGCCCTGAGCGGAGATCGAACCTGGAACTGCTTGGCGTTTGGCTGCTCCAAGCAACTGAGCCCCCAGCCAGGGCTGACCTGGTATTTTCTGAAGGTCTGTCCCCAGTGAACGCCAGTCTGTGAGGTTGACCCTCCCGGGGGCGCCTTCCACATCTCTGCGGCTTCCCTCAGGGGGGCCTGTGACCCTCCTCAGCGTCCCTGACACGGCTCCACCCTGCCCCCCGCCCCCGCCCCCGCCTTAGAGCACTTGGGTTTCCTCCAAACAAAGGTGTGATCTCCTTCCTCCCGAGGGGTCCTCCGTGGTCCCCAAAGGCCTGTGCTCACCCGTTGCCTGGGCAGCAAGGACGTGCCTCGTGGGCTTCACCACCCACACCCACCCCCAACACCCCACAGGCACGTGCGGGGCCGCCCGCCCCACCCCCGCTCCCGACGTCCCCTCCGCGGGTCCTGTCTGCCCAGCTCTCCTGGGGCTTGGGACCCAGGTCGCCAGTGATTCCATTGCTCCTTCACCGAGACGCAGTTTCTGTGGAAATGCTGCCGGTGTTCATGCTCGGCACTGTGACCGTTTTCACTGTCGAACGTGTGTCCCCATTCTGGTCCCGCGTCACTGCTGTCACGGCCCGTTCTTGAGGTCGCCGCGGTGGGCAACCTCTCCAGGGCTGATCCCCACCTTCCAGGGCCTTGGCCCAGGAGCAAGACCACGGGCTGCGTTCTCTGTCTCTGCACGTCCGAGTGCGTCCACACCTTCCCACGCGGATGAGAACTCGGGGCGTAAATACACGTGTTGGGTCCCCACCTTTTCCTCCTCAAAACCACATAGAGGCTGCTGTTTTCTTGCCCGTGTGTGTTCTGAGGTTTGATAGGTGTCGGGGACCTCGCGCCAGGGCCTGGGCCTGGGCCATCTTGCGTCCCTGCCATGTGTCCCCCGCTCCCCGCAGAGCCTTTCACATGGAATGGGTATCCTGAGGGGCACTCATCAAGCCCCCTGGTGATGGGCAGCGTGGTGAAGCGCCAGCAGAGGCCCCCCCAGGCGTGCAGGAGAGAAGGGCAGGTGCGTGGGCCGGGGCGTGCAGCCCCACACCGCCGCTGGCTGACGTCCTCCCCCCTCGCCCCCCCTCCCCCACAGATCCGGTCGGACAAAGACAACGACATCCCCATCCGCTACAGCGTCACGGGCGTGGGCGCCGACCAGCCACCCATGGAGGTCTTCAGCATTGACTCCATGTCCGGCCGCATGTACGTCACTCGGCCCATGGACCGAGAGGAGCGGGCCTCCTACCACGTGAGTGCCTCCCCCTGGGCCCACTGTGCAGGGGCCCACAGCCGAGCCGGTGCCTGGCTGCGGGGAAGGAGGCCACTTGGCACCCATGGTGCCAGGACCACGCCCAGGTCCCTCGCTCGGGGTTGGTGTGGACCCGAGAACTCTCACTTGTATCTCCCCCCGGGGCCATAGTGAAGGTGAGGGCTTCCTTAAAGGACCACCCCCTCCTTTCCTCCAGGGCCCCGCTGACATGGCCATGGCGGCTAAGGGGAGCGGACCTGGGGCACCGTGAAAGCCAAGGCCTGTTCGCCCTCATGCTCCAGTGACGCCCACTGTGCAGGCCAGTGCCCCCCAGGCTCTGCTCCATGCCCGCAGGACGAGGGTGGGCATGGGCTGCAGCCCCAGGTAGGGCCAGGCGAGACCTGGCCTCCTGCTCTCTGGCCCTGTTCTCCCCTCCCTCCACCAGCCCAGGCCCGTCTAGATGGCTGGGCTCCAGGTCTGCAGGGACAAGGACACTCAGCCCTCAGTGGGGGCCCGTGAACACCCACTGAATGAGTGAGGAGAGAGGAAGAGGGAGGGGAGAAAATGCCGGCCCCCTCCCCAAGCATCAGCGACTCCAGGTCTCTGCACAGCCCCCCTCCCCGGCAGCATCCCCCTGAATCATCACGTCCCTGGCAGGTGCCGCCAGGCCGTCTCCATCCCTGAGTGGCCGATGGCTTCCGAGCCCCCTGGCCCCACCCAGGCCACCCGAGGAAGCCACTTGCCGACCAAGGGCGCCTTGCTCGAGGTTAGACTGCTCATTTTAGTTGTGGAGGCTGCAGAGAAAGCTTCCTCCTCCTTGTCCTGGGGGCCGCCCCCACCCCCGCTGGCCTGACCGTGGTCGGGCTCTGCTTTCCAGCTGGGAGGCTGAGGCCTTGGGAGCGGAGGTCTGTCTGGCGGTGGTCGGGGCCACCTGACAAGTGCTCTTCCACCCGCCTCGAGCTGCATGGCGCGCACTGAACCTGCCAGCGGCGTCCAACCAGCCCGGCGGCAGGAGCCGGCCCTCTTGGCAGGCTGCAGGCCCCCAGGACAGGCCATGCACTCACCAGCACATGGGCACTGCATGGCTCAAGGTCCAGCCCAGTCCACCCCCAGTCTGCCAGCAGATCCGTGTAGACTGGCCTAGGGAGAGGGAGGGGATGCAGAGACAGGGAGACAGGAGAGAGACAGAGACACAGACCGAGGTGGGCAGACAGACGGGCCGGGGAGAATGGACCTGCGGACGGCAGAGAGAATCGGTCTCCCGGGATCTGTCCGAGGGGCACCCAGGCCAGCCCTCCCAGCCCTCATGGGGGGTCCCAGCACCCATGTTCCCATCTGAGATTCTCCCATCACAGCAAAGCCAGGGCTGTTAGCCTGCCGGTCTGGGCAGCACCGGAGACATGGCCGTGGGCCTCACCCACGCCATTCGGGTGGGCACCCGGCTGTGTGGAAGTGCTGTGGGGCTGCCGGCCGCTCCAGCCCGTCTAGGGAGGACCCGGCCCTGGTGCCTGCTGCCTGCAACAAAGCTCCTGAGGGAACCCAGGCCCAGGGGAAAGGCCTCTTTCATTTTACTTTAATTTCATGGAAACCTCGAGCCCAAAATTCACTTTTGGAGTTTCTGATTAACTTCCTCCTTGGCCACTCACACCAAGGGCGGCGCGAGGCTTTCCACTGACCCCCTGGAAAGGGTCCTTGGGCCCAGGCCACCTGCTGGTGGCCCCTTTGTTCAACTCAAACATCACCTCCTCCAGGAAGCCTGCCTGGCCTCCTCCCAATTTCAGAGAGTGGCCGCCCTGCACCGGGTCACATCTGGCTTCTCCTCTTTGGTGTCTACCTCCCTCTGGAGGAGGGGCCCCAGGCCAGGCCCCCCTGCCTCACGAAGTGGTGATCACATGTGGGCCCTTGGTGGCTACTGATGGAGTGAACAATGATTTGGGGGATGGGGGTTAATTAATTAATTAATACAAAAGTCCAAAATCAAGGGGAAGCAGCCCATCTGGACCCCTCCAGCCCGAGTTCAGGGTGTCTTCACTGTGTACCCTGACAGTGGTCCCAGAGAGTTGCCAGACCCCCCTCTCCACAAAGCAGGGGCTGCTGTTCTATTTCCTCATGGCACCCCAAGAACAGATAAGCCCAGGCATGGAAGACCGACAGGGTGGACTCATGGCAGACCCCCAAGCCAACCTTAGCCCCGTCCAAGTTCAAGACCCCCAGGGTCTGGGTCTGCTCTGGGCCTGACCTCTCAGGAGCAGGACTGAAGCCCAGAGTGGCCCCAGTGGCTTTTCAGTGGCTGCTGTAGGCAGACTGGCACTCAGTCGTCAGAGCTGCAGGGACAGTTCCGAGCAGGCCTGGGGGTCCCCACAGCACTGGCCTGGGGGCCTCCGGTCAGCCCGCTGTTCCTGCATGTCACAACGCCCCCCATTCCTGCAGAGGGGAGGACCAAGGCCCAGAGAAGCTTCATGATGCGTCCCCAGCCCACTCGTGCCCACCCAGCCCATCCCTTGGGGGTCAGAGCTGTTGCACCCCACCCCTCGAGGCGGTCGGCCGGGAGCGTCCCCGAAGGGGGTGGCGCAGGACCTGACTGACCATGTGGCTTGCAGCTGCGGGCACACGCGGTAGACATGAACGGCAACAAGGTGGAGAACCCCATCGACCTGTACATCTACGTCATCGACATGAACGACAACCGGCCAGAGTTCCTCAACCAGGTGTACAACGGCTCCGTGGACGAGGGCTCCAAGCCAGGTGAGCCTGGGCCCTGGGTCCGGGAGGCCCCCAGCCCCCCCGGTGGTGAGTCCACCTGTCGGGGGTCCACTGCATGCCCCCGCATGTAGGCGCTGCACCGGGGAGCGGGTCCCCTGGGCCCCAACAGGGACACAGACGGAAGATGGGCTGGACCCAGTGCATGGCCTGTCTTGATGACAGTGGGGCTTGGGTGGGAGCCCTGTAGGTCGGGGACCCCTGCACCCCGACACAGAGGTGACAAATAAGCCAAGAGCAGAAGTGTCGGAGGATCAGGGCACAGAAGAGGGCTGGGGCCGGAGTGATGGAAGGGAGGCCGAGGAAGGGGAGGCCCTTCCGTCTCCCCTTCGGCAGAGATGGAACTCAAGGCGCAAGCGGGAGAGTGAGCAGCCCGGGCCCCACAGTGCAGGTGGGGGTCGGCATCCCCCGCCGATGCCGGAACCTCGGCCCCCGTACCAGCTGCATCCCCTGCATGCGGGCGGCCCACACCGAGTCCCGCCACCCAGACCCGCTGATGCAGACTCTGTGCGGGTGGGGCCCCTGCCCGGTCGAACAAGCCGCCCCAGTGATCTCCGAAGGCACCCAAGTTTGAGAGGCACAGCCCCATACTGCTGTCCCCTGAGGGGGTGGGGTGGGCTGTCCTTGGGACAAACGTCCAGCCTGGGCTGCACATGGGAGACAGGCCACATGTCAGGGACACGGGGCCCCCAGAAGGAGGCAATGACACGTGGGACGCCGGCTTTCATTTGAGGTTCAACAGAACCACGAACCTCTGGCACACACAGGGGGCCCCTGCCCTACCTAGAGCATAATCGTAGTGAAACCGAGTTCCCTGCGGGTGGTGCTTTGCTGCCCAGGGAGCACTGGTCCCAGGAGGCCGACCGGCTCCGGCCTGCAGGGACAGGCCCACCAAGGTGGGACCCAGCCTCAGGAGGGGCTCAGGCCGGCCTCCCCGACCGCCTGTGCTCCCACAGGCCCCATGGGAGGTCAGCCGCGTCCCCGTCCGGGGTGGCAAGGACAAACATTCATCGTCACTCCAGCGCCGGAGGCGGTTGTCACAGCTCCGTCTCCGCGGCTGCTGCTTCAAGAAGGTGGACTGTGTTTTCGATCCATTGTCTCAGGACCTGGAGCTGAGGGCCAGCCCGATGCCGGCAAGGGGACAGGGATGTGACATTATTTTTGCCAGAGCCTTGGATGGCCGGTCCCCGCAGCCCCTCAAGAGGCAAGGACAGGTGGTGGGCAGGCAGATGGGCCACAGGCAGTCACAGAAAGCAAATGAGACCAGCTGGCGGCCGCTCCCTGGGCTTGGGGCGGGGGGTTCTCACTCACAGGGGCAGGGGGGCCTCTCTGCTCGAGACCCAGGACACTCCACAAAGGCATCTGGATTTTCTACCGTGAATCAAACCTCCATGCTGTTACTTTAAAACAAATTGCCAGAGAAAGCTGACCCTGCAGTGTTTCTGGCTTTATGTACTGGAGGGGCAGACGACACAGTTTGCTGCGTCTGCCCTTGGAAACCCGGAGAAGCTGGAGAAGCCTGGGGAGGGATGGGTCCCCTTTGGCCCACCCCGCAGCGCCCTTCACAGGGCTGCTGCGGTCTCGCCAGGCCACCAGCCAGCGTCCCTCCCCAGGGGACAGCCCTCTTCTTCCACATACTCCTGCGCCCTTCTGGGACTTTGCTGGGACTCAGTGCAACTGATATTCAGAGCCCAGGAGGGACCCCAGAGCCTGTCTCGGGTCCCAGAACCGCCCTGAGGGGAGTGTGGTGCCCCCTCTTTGTACAACACTGCCTTGGACCCAACTCAAGGTCCTTGCCCACCCTGGTTGGGGCGGGCAGGGGGGAACATCCAGACAGAGCACACACAGCCTCCTAGAGGCAGGAGGCTCCAGGGACTGGAAACAGTGTCCCCATCCCTTCCCTCTCGACGTAAATGATGGTGGCAGGTCGGCCCAGACCTCTTGGGGGAGGAATTGCAGAAACGGCACAGGGACCACACACTCGCGGGGCAGGGACGCTGCTCTGAGGTGTGGGCTGCAAGTCAGGCTGGCTCCTCCCCCTCAGGTCCACGGTGCCCACCAGCCCCCAGCTGGCCCCGCACTGGCATGTTGCCGGGGTGGACCCTGAGCCCCAAGGGGACCAGCACTGAGGCACAGAGCCACCTGTCCCTCCGCCCTCGGCCCTTCAGGCCTGTCTGTCTGCTGCAGCGCAGCCACCCTCCCTCCAGGGTGCCGCCTATCTTTAAAGGGCCCCCTGCTGCTCCTTCCAACATGCTCTCTCCTGGAGAAGGGCAGAGACGGATGGAAAAGGCCACCTCTGTGCCCGTGTCCTGAAACCCGCCCTGTCCGCCAGCCCTCCTGGGTGCCGTCAGGCAGGATGAGGGAGCAGAGATGGTGGTGCACAGCCTGGGTGGCTTCCCCAGGAAAAGCACACATTGTGTGAGAGAGCACCTTTCTCCAGGGAGGAAAGTCACAAGCCTCACCCTGGAGGAGCCCATCACCCACTTAAGGAACCCAGACATCTGTGTGCTGATGTAAATGTATGTATAGAAACGCAGCCCCTTTATTTTTTTTAAAGAGATTTTATTTATTTATTTTCAGAGAGAGGGGGAGGGAGGCAGAAAGAGAGGGAGAGGAACATTGGTTACTTCTCACAGGCCCCCTACGGGGGACCTGGCCTGCAACCCAAGCATGTGCCCTGACTGGGTATTGAACCAGCGACCTTTTCGTTGACAGACCGGCGCTCAGTCCACTGAACCACACCAGCCAGGGCAAAACGCAGCCCCTTTGAAATGGAGCCGGAGCTGCCATCCCAGGCGAGCCACTTTGCACATCTCATGCCTCAAACCTTTGGATGTTAAAACGGCATGTGTGTGTGTGTGTGTGTGTGTGTGTGCGCGCACGCACACATACACATATACCCTGGCTGGCGTCGCTCAGTGGACTGAGTGCTGGCCTGCGAACAGATAGGTCCCCAGTTTGATTCCCCATCAGGGCACATGCCTGGGTTCCGGGGCTGGGTCCCCAGTAGGGGGCGTGCAAGAGGCAACCGATCTATGTGTCTCTCCCACATCGACGTCTCTCTCCCTCCCTTCCCTCTCCTTCTGAAGAAAAAAAAAAAAAGGTAAAGTAACCTTTGGGCTGAGCCAAGAGTAACATCGCATCCCAGGCAGCTGTTTGCAAAGACGACAAGAAACACACACTGTAACTACCAGGCTGAAAATTAAAAGCGTGGTTCGGGGTCCGCGTCTCTGTTGCCTTTTCTGCCCCCACGGGGGCGCCTTCCCGTCAAGGCCCAAGTCGTCTCCTCCTCGGAGCTCTGCGGACCTCCGCCTGAAGGAGCAGCTCCCAAGCAGCTGTTCGTCCTGCTCTCAACACGCACGTGCTCCGCGCACGCGGAGGGCCGTCCGGTCTCCAGGAGACCACGGAGTGCGTGCTAATGATGAATGGCCTGGCGCACACCTGGGCAGGGGCAGCGCCACCAAGGGCCCGGGAACGGATTGTCCCTCGGGCTTTGGGGCCTTCGCAGCGCCCTGCCCTCGGTGCGACGTCCTCCCGTCCTCCCGGCGTCTCTGCGCCACCCGCCCCGCCTCCTCCCTCAGCTCCCCGTCACTCCTGCAAAGACGGCTCCCTGCCACGGTCTCCAGCGGGGCCGGCGCCCTGGAAGTTGTCCCTTAATGCTCCTCCCGGTTGTTGGTTCTCAGCCGCGGTGTCGCCCGTTTGTGCCCACGGGCCGGGCAGGGATCGAGTTCTCCACCGCTGTGTACTGAGCGGGCAGAGACTCCGCGAAGGCCCGGCCTCCGCCCGGCCCCGCGGAAGCCCTGGAGCGTCAGGGACACCTGGCAACGCGAAGTGCGCGCTCCTGAGTGGTACCCGGTGCACAGCACACCTGGCGCTGCTCAGCCGGCAGCTCTGCGGAGCCTCCGGGAGGGGGCGCCCCTGCGCGGAGGGAGACAGGCTGCAGGGTTCCGAGGCGGGGCGGGCGTTGGTTCTGCCGACTGTCTGGGTCACACCTCTCCCGCCACACTGCCCAGCAGCCCGCTGTCCCAGGGCTCAGGGCTGGGCCTCCCAACCCGACCAGCCCTGCGTCCTGCACCAGCTGCGACCCAAACCTTCTCCAGCTGGGAATCGGAACGGTTGCCTCCCCTCCCCCACCCGGCCCAGGCCAGGTCCCGAGAACAGACGCCTCCATCCTCGTTCTCCGAAAGGCTCCAAGAGGAGTTCCTGCCTCACTCCCCCGTGTAACGGTGTGAGGGCCGGTGTGATACATTTTGAAATTAACGTCACTGTGAAACGTTAAATAGTAGAGAAACCTGGGGGCAGGGGACGGAGTCACAGAAACCTTCACCTGCAGGACGCGGGCCCGCGTTTAAACAGATCATTCCGTCAGTGGGCCCGGCTCTGTGTTTTATTTCCACCCGGGCAGAGGACCCCCGAGATGAGCGCCGCCGACTGACGCACAGATGGCGCAGATACTTGAAAGTCATCTGAATATTAAGAATTTAAATCTTTAGCCTCAGTGGTTTGAGCAGAAAGCCAATTATGGGCCTGAATTAGTTTTCAAATTAAACTTCAATTTAAGGCTGGTGAAATTAATCCTTTAAGGCGCCCAGCGGCACGCGCACCTGACCTCCCTGGAGGGCCCACCCGGCCTTCCTCCCAGTCCTGTCAGCCCAATTAATAAAGTGATGTCCGGCAGCGATGTCCCTGCGCAGGTGAGGGGACAGTCCCGACGTTCTGTCTCATTGGCTAAGAAAAGTTCAATCCTGCACAGAGAGACCTCAGAGGGCAGCAGCCTCCTGCTTCTGCAGCCCAGGTGATGGGGCGGCGTGCCCCGCGTGGGTGCGCTTGCTGCAGTATGAGCGCACTTGCTGCAATGTGACCGCACTTGATACAGTGTGACCGCGCTTGCAGTGTGACCACACTGGATTATCAAGAGTATGTCATTTGGTTTTAAAAATCAAATTTCTGCCCAGGCTGGTATGGATTGAGCCCCAGCCTGTGAACCAAAGGGTTGCCAGTTCAATTCCCAATCTGCGCATGCCTGGATTGCAGACCAGGTCCCCAGTAGGGGGCACTCAAGAGGCAACCACATAATGATGTTTCCCTCTCTCCCTGCCTCCCCCTCTGTCTAAAAATACATAAAATATTTTTTAAATATTAAAAATAAAAGTAAAATTTCTGAGCTTAGCCAAGAAGGTGGATGCCCAGATCTAACATGATTTTGTGATGAACCCTAAGCTGACGGGCAGGTCTGTTGCCAGCCGGTCGGTCTGCGCCCTCTGCCCCAAGCAGGGGCCGCAGGCGGCGGGGCGGGGTGCAGACCCCCGGCAGGGTGGAGAGCGGGAGCCTCGCGCCACCCATCCTGGGCGCGGAGCCAGTGGGAGAGGCCGGCAGAGACTGAACCGCGGGCACCCGCACACACTCTGCCTGCAGAACTCTCTCTCGGGGGCCAGGAAATTTAACTTGACCCCGGATTCTGAAGCTTCGGGAGAGCTGCCCCCGGAAACTCTGATTTCCCGGTTTGCCCAGCAGGGGCTGTTTTGGAAACAGGGGTTTCTTGTCAAGCCACTTGTGATCCAGTTGAGGCCCAGCTGAACTGAGGTTTCCACGTACTTAGAACCCCTCCCCCTCCACCATCCCCCTCTCACCTCCCCGTGCTCCCCCCACCGGCGGGCAGAGGCAGAAGGAGGCAGTGAGCAAGCTGGAGTTGTTCTGTGTGGCCTTAATTCAAAGCCATTACCATCTCAGCTCAATGAGGAACTAATGTGGTCGGACTCTTCCGTGGGGGCGGGGCTGCAGGGAGGCGGAGCCCAGGACCGGCGGCTGCAGGAAGCGCAGAGGGAGGGAGGGTGTCGTGGCTCACCTCCAATACGACGGATTCCATTATTTTTAACCGAAAACCCAGCAGAGACTTCAGACCCCTGGTCAGTGTATGATTAGTGCTCTGTGAATAAGCCCTGACCCCAGAGTGGAATGTCCACCCCTCTGGTTCAGCACGGGGACTTTCCAGCGGAGGAAAAAGCTTGGAAGACTGGGTCCCTCATGCCGGGGCTCCCCTCCCAGGCTCCATGGGGACTCACAGGCTGGGAAGAGCAGACACCAAAGGACCTGCCAGGGCTGCTCTCGGACAGGCGGGGTGCCGAGGTCCGCTGCAGACCTCGGCCCCAGTGCGTGAATGGGGAAACTGAGGCACTGACCGAGGGCAGGCGTGGGCCGCTCACCCAGGCCCTGGCTCTGAAATGCAATGCTCTCGCCCCATGTGCACCCCAAATTTTCCCCTCTGACTCTCTACGTCCCCCATGTCCAGCCTCCCCACTGAGGGCTCTTCTAGGTCTGTTCCCCACGTGTGTCCCTCAGGAGGTCAGCGTACACTGTCCACAGCCAGCCTGGGCCCGGGCATGCTTTTCACTGCATGCCCTTGAGTTCCCGCCACACTCCACTCCAAGTGGGACCGGCTGAGCCTCAGCGAACACCAGGGTGGTGCTGGGGGCCCACGGGGCCAGGAGAGCGAGCACGGGCTCCGGCCTGGTCCCACTGCCCCTCGCTCTGCGCTTCTCTCGGGAACCCAGCCCTGCCCAGCTGGGGAAGGAGGGCGTCAGGGCAGCTGGCCTCCAAGGAGCCCTAAGCTCTGGAATAACCCTCCAGGGTTCCCTGGGGGGGGGAGGGGATGTGGGGTTGTCTCCGGGGCGCCCTCTGATGGTGGGGGGCACCAGCAGAGGGCGTGGGGAAGCATGTGCCGGGCCCAGGGCCCCAGAGAGGTCTGCGATGGACCCGCGATGTGGGCCGTGGCCGTGCACGCATGGGCCCCACACAAACTGCTCTCTCGCCCCAGGCACCTATGTGATGACGGTCACGGCCAACGACGCCGACGACAGCTCCACGGCCAATGGCATGGTGCGGTATCGCATCCTGACGCAGAGCCCACAGAGCCCCTCCCAGAACATGTTCACCGTCAACAGCGAGACCGGGGACATCGTGACGGTGGCAGCCGGCCTGGACCGGGAGGTGAGGCGGGGCCCCAGTCCCTGAGGGACACCAGAGCTCTGTGTGTGTGGGGGGGGGGGTGGCCCAGCACATCCTCGTCCTGTCGTGCCCAGTTCACCCCCAGCCACACCCCCGAGCGGGTCCCATGTGAGGTGACCTGCTGGTGTGTGTGGCTGGAGTGGCGGTGGAGTCCCCACAACCTGGGGACTGGGTCTCAGACTCGGATCCCTGCCAGGCTGTGGGCAGCACCACCCACCCCGTCCTGGAAAGCATCGGGAGCCGCAGCTGGGTGATGGGGTCAGGCAGCCATGGGGAAGGTAGTTCATGCAACCTCGGGGCTCAGCAGGAGGCAGGCAGCCCAGGGTCAGCACAGGCCCAGGACTCAGCAGCCACACAGGGTCCTCACTGGCCGACAGCGTGGGCCGGGGAAGCGACCGAAACTGCGCCACCGGGGGAGGCCCATGAGGTCCTCGCAGACGTTAGCGAGCCCATCCCAGTCCCCCCACCTGCAGCCCCTTCAACACACGTGTGTGCAGGCTGTCGCCTCACCTGCGTGCCCCCCCCCTTTGCAGGCAGTGGCGTGGGCTGATGGGGCCTGTGTGTGCATCTGGGCTCTCGGGCCCCTCAGCAGGAGTGGCTGGAGAGCCCTGCTGGCTCACGGGCTCACGGACACCCCACCCAAGGGGGGGGGGGGTGTGGGAGACGAGGGAGGGCAGGGGCGCAGGACAAGGTGGAGGGGTTTTGCCTCCTCAGCTGGTGACCCCCTGCCCCGCCTCGGACCCTCAGCGCCTGGTCTGCCCCTGATCTCCTCACTGCCCCACCACCACCACCACCACCGCCACCGCCACCGCAGATCTGGGTGCCCACCCGGCAGGGCCCGTGGATTTGCACACACAGGGAGACTCCTGCCCGGGCCGGCAGGGCTGGCCCTGAGGAGCTGCGCCCGGCGCATGCTGACGGTGCACTCGAGGCACGGGGAGTGGGGCGGCGGGAGGGGGCCTGCCAGCCCCTGTGTGCCCACCCAGCTCTCACCTGCCGCACTGCAGAGAGCATGCGGCCCAGTGCCAGCCCTGTGGAAGCTCGGGGGGTGGCGGGGACCTTCGAGACCGGTTCCAGAACCTCTGTCCAGAGCAGGAAGGGGACTGGCGGACAGGGGGTCATGGGGGTGGGGTGCTGAGGTGGGCGGACTGTCTCCCAAACCTTGAAACCTCGGAGGAACTGCTGGCTCACCAGCCTGAGCCCGCTCTGGACACTGTGCCTCAGTTTCTCTGTGCTAGCTTTGCTGTGTTGGGGGGCACAGAGGGGGCCGTTCCTGATTTTCACTTGAGGACAAACGGGCAGCTGTCAGCAAGCTTGGGGGGACCAGCGGGCCACTTGGCGGTGGGGGAGGGGTCCCTGCCTGTCTGTGAGCACTTCCAGCCTGTCGTGTCCAGTCCTTCAGCAAACACCCGGTAGCACCTGGTGTGGGCAGGGCGCCCCCCACCCCGTCACCTGGGCCAGGCGCCGCGTGCTGAGTGTGCTGGTCCTCCAGACAGCCCTGGGGGAGGATTCCAGCCACAGCGTCTCCCTCCAGGTGGAGGAAGGTCTCGCTGAAAATGTGTCAGTCCCCCCCATGTCTGCCCACCCAGCCAGCTTCCCAACCCCCCGCAGGCCCCCTCCCCTGGGAGTGGCCGAGCCAGGGTCCACACAGGATGCCCGACTGGATCTGAGTGTCAGACAGACAGGGAGTCACTTGCAGTGTAAGCGTGTCCTGTGCACACTTGGCCAGCCCCTGCTCCCCTGGCTCTGTCTGTCAACCCCACCCTGAAGCCGCCGGCTGTCCTCCGGGAGGCCCCGTCTGGGCCTGGGAAGGGACCGAGCAGGTGGCCCGGCCACCCGCAAGGCCCCTCTCCGAGGAGCACGGCTGGCTCCTGCACCTCCTCCCCCACGCGCCGAGGTGACACCCAGCAGAGGCGGAACTGGACTGGAGCTGACGGGCGACAAGCTCCCCAAGAGCCGGGCGCCGCTGATCAGGGAGTTGGGACAGCAGAGGACATGACAGGAGGGGCCCCGCCCCGCCCGGAGAGCCGTCAGGCCCCATCAGCGTGACTGGCACCGAGCCGGCTGGCTGTCACCGCGACATGACAGGGCCCTGAGTGGGGTTGTTCGCCGCAGCCATCAAAGGGCGCTTCCCTGAAGTGAACCTTGAGCGAGCACCAGCCCACCCACGGCCACTGACACCTGCCTCCTGCCCAGCTCCGGCTGGCACCTGGGCTCTGCAGCTGCCCGGGGGACGTGGGTGCCTGTCACCTGAGGGCTGTCAGGGCGCCCCCACCTCAGGGAGCACCCAGGACGCCAGTCCCACCGAAACCATCTCCCGGTCCTTGGCTGCCAGGCCAGCATGTGCCCCACACGCCCCATGGGTGCCTCCATCCTGCGTCCCACCGGGTCCCCCTGGCACGCCGTCCCTGGCACGGCAGGAAGCCCCTCCCCCCGAAAGCGTGGGGGCAGGACTCAGGCTCGAAGCACCGCACAAAACCATCTGAGCAGGAGGCAGGGGTGGCCCCTATGCCCAGACCCCAGGACGGCGGGGCCTCGGGGGAGGGCTCCCTCCAACACTCAAGGGCGAGGGCGCAGGCTGGGGGCGTGGGGGAGGACCCCTTGACCCGCAGTGACCCTCCACCCCAACTGCCCCAGGCCCCGCCCCACCAAGTCTCTCCCTCCTGCCCTGCAGGGCCTCCACCCCTGCCCCAGCAGGACCCCAGGGACCCCAGGGAGGGCACACATGGGGGGCGTCTGCGCGGGACCTGGCCTGCCTGGCTCTGGCTGGACGTCTGCAGGAGAGAACTCAAGGGGGCCCGTGAGCAGCTCCCCCCTCACCCTCCTCAGTCAGAACATCATGCCCACCGCCAGCGGGCTGCGGCATCTTTGGGGGGAGACTCCCCATTCACCTCTCCGCAGAGCCGGCTTCCCACTCGACAGAGAAAGCCGTCTCCAGGATGGCAAAACCAACACCCGTAATTGCCACCGTGTCTAATTAGGCAGAGCCGTGTAAACCGAACACTTCTACACGATTAAAATGTCAGGAGAGACTCGGGTGAGCCGTGCGGTTCACGTGTCTCCCGTGTGCGGGGTGGAGGTGCCTCCAGGGGGACCGCGCCCCCCACCTGGCGTCCTAATGAGGACCCCAACAGCCTGACGGGACTGGACAGGACAGGACGTGGCTCTGCCTCTGGGCGCATGAGGGCGGCTCAATCCAATTGCCCTGTAGCATAACAGCTGGAGCCCCACCGGCCCCACCGCGTCCTTGCTGCTCATGGAGTCTGTCTGCTCCGAGGACCTCGTGCGGGCGGGCCATGCCCGTCCTCGACCTGAAGTGTTCCCCCAAACAATGAGGGGCCCTGGGAGTCCCTCACACCCCCTGGATTTTCAGGGACACAAAGCCAACACCGTTGGGGTGGTTCTCAGGCCCATCCGCCCTGCGCTCCCGTTGGAGGAAAGCATCCGGGGGAGTGACAAGCACAGCCACGTCCAGGGCCGGCGACGGCAGCCCACTGGGGCACAGTGCTCAGACCCAGGAGGCTTATTTGGTGACAAGGCCACGTGGCTCCTTGGGAGCAGCGTCATGATGGCCACGTGGGAAACTCCGAACCACCTTTTCCGGGAGAGTCCTGGGAGGGGACAGCCGGGTGCTGGGTGCAGGCGGATTCCATGGGGTTCCGCATTTCTGGCCACCGAGGGGTGCCTCACCACACCGTGCCAGGCAGTCTGAATTGCAGCGTGGCCTTCTTCCACAGCCACGCCCTCAGCGGCCCCTCTTGTCATGGAAGCAACACGTCTGCAGCAAAAAACATGGAGAAGCACATGAGAGGCCTCCCCCCAGCACCACAGGACGTGGGGGTTGGCCTGTGTGTCCCGGGCAGTAGAGCTGACTGCTGGCTGCCCCGTGGTACTCAGCCTGCGTCACACACACCGAGGCGGGAAAAGCCCCTCCCACAGCCCTTCGGTGGCTGGCGGCCTCCTGGCGCCGGGACTGCAGGACCCACACAGGGATGCTGGCCTTGGGAGTCTTGAAGCTCGCTGTTCCCCCGCATTTCAGAGCTTCCGGCACTGTCTCCCCGCCAGGCTCCTCTCCTGTCCCGGGGAGACAGGAGAAACCACATTGTCCTGCTAATGGGAGAAAAAATACACCGTAAGAGGCCCGTCTGTGCTCCTGGGCTCCCAGTCTGACTGTGAACTCGGGGACGGGGCCGTCCAAGTGACCCGAGCCCACTGCAGGCCATTCCTCCCTGTCACTGCTTTCTAGGCCCCTCCAGGCACTTTGGCTGCAGGTGACATCTTCCCAGCCAGAGCCGCTCACAGACCAACGCCCACCGGTGGGCAGGGGCCAGGGTGGGGTGCACTGGCGCTTCCCCCGAGGGCTCGACTCCTCCACGTGGCAGAGTCACCCTGCTGTGGGGACGGACCTCATCCAGATCACCCACGCCTCCGTCGGAGACGTCAGGGTCACTCCCACCAGCGGCTGCTCTGGGGACCACAGCGTCTCGATGCTCGGAGTGAGCAAGGATGTGTCCCGAGACTCCTGCAGCCGCGTTCCAAGGCACAGGGCAGGGCACAGGTGGGGCCCAGCCGCAGGGCCTGTCCCCCTATGCCTAAGGACCGAGGCTCCAGCACAGCCAGCAGCAAAGGGAGCAGCACCGGCCGGGGGAGAGCACAGCCTATGGGTGGGGGCTGTGGGTGGGGGCTGCGGTCGGGGCTGCAGGTTGGAGAGCGGACAGCTCCCAGCCTCCTTACCCCCTCCCGCCCATGGGCCAGGGGTGGGCTGCAGCCCTGTGTGGGGAGCGGGAGGCTCAGTGCTTTTTCTAGGGCAAGCCGCAGCTACATTATTGATGGGTGTTCTGCAAAATTTAAATGCTGAGCTGGGGGAGGCAGCGAAGCCCCGGGGATGGCCTCTTCCGGTTTCTTCCCTCGCCTTGAACTTGAAAGTGGCCAAGCCCTGTTTTAATGAATTCACTGCGGCTCCGCTGGGCAGCCAGCGGGCGCTGGGCGGCAGAGAACAGGGCTGCGAATACAGATACCACTGCCCGCTCTGCGGCCTCGCTCACCGGCCTCACTCCCCTGGCCCCCTGCACCTGCTGCTGAGCACAGGTGGGGCCAGGAGGCCAGTCCCTGAGCCAGGTTTTTCCATACAGACCACACCGGGCCCACCCCCACGGGACAGCGGGACAAGCATGGACGGGGCATCCATGTCCAGAGGTGCCAGGGGACACCCGCCATCCAGGGGACACACACGGGTTCTGCCACCCGCCCACTCACCCACAACCCCCACCACCATTCCTGCAGGGCACTCAGGGGAGGAAAATGGCGACCGCCACGGAGTCTGAAAAGTACACTTTCTGAACCAAACGCCACTCGGAGGAGCCTGAGCCTCGGCTGGCACCCTGGGATGGGGCTGAGACCCTGAGGCCGCAGAGGCCCCTGCCGGCACTGCCTCCTGCTTGCTGCCAGTGCATCCTGCACCCACCCAGGCCGGCGAGAACCCACCCGGCAACCAACAGCAAGGCCAGAGCGCCCTCTAGTGGCAGCAGCTGGCTGCACACACAGGCATACCCACCCTTGCATACAATGGACACACATGGATCTAGGCATGGGTACAGCTGCACGTGTGTGTGTGCTTGCACATACATGTGCACATGCACGTGCACACATACCAGCAGGCACCCTCATGTGTCCCTTGTCTCTGAGACGGTGTGCCTTCGGCAGTGACCCCCCGGGGAGCCCCGTGTGGTGGTGGTGAGGTGCTGCTGTGTGGGGCAAAGGCCTACGGCTGCAGGACGAGCCTCCAGGGCAAACGCCTCCCTCCACCCCACCTCCGCGCTCCTCTCTGGGCTCGATGCCACCCTTCCTGTCGGCCTCTGTCCTCCTTTCCCGCCCCCTGGCCCCTGGCAGCGGCGGCTGGTCCTGGGGGCAGGTCAGGGCATGAGGTTTGAGGGCTCCTGCCGGCCAGCCCTGGTCTCCTCCCCTCCCAGCCGGTGCGCAGACGGGCAGAGCCCCGGAGGTGGGCCCACAGGTTCATGGGCATGGCCTCGCCAAGCAGGATCTCCAGTCTTGCAGACGGGCGATGGGCGGCCCTCCAGAGATGAGCGCTGGGTGCAGGGACAGCCCGAAACGCCCCTGCCCCGCCCTGGACAGACTCCGCTGAGGTCCCCTGCAGCTTAGTGTCTGGGCCGGGCCGGGAGGGTGGGGAACTTCAATTTGTGAAAGACGAGAGGAACGTGGGTGAGGGATGGAGTTCCCAGGGCGAGGCTGCCTGTGGCTTCAGGGAAAAACCAACTGTGTTCTGCACCTGCTCCCTGGGGAGGGGGGTCCCCAGAGTGGCCAAGGCCCCATCTCGGGTGGGCGAGGGACAGAAGAGGGGCAGCTCCTGGGGCAGCACCTGGTGCCCCTCCCCGAGGGTGTGTGGGGGCCCAGAGCTGAGGCGCTATCCCCAGCCCATCCCTGCAGCATCCTCCCTGGGGCCGTGTCCCTTTGCTGCACAGGAGGAAAGGATGCCCCCTTTCTGTCCGGGCACAGGGGCCCTTCCTGGGCAGTGCCAAGAGTCAGGCCTGGCAGGTTCTGAGCCCACGCTGGTGCAGACAAAGGTGACTCCACCCAGCGAGTGAATGAAGGGAGGACCAATGGACAGGGGGAGAGGCGGAGGGAGGGAGGGATGCGTGGATGGAAACACAGTTTGCTGAGCATCTGCTCTTCATAATTAATTCTTTCTGGAGCCCATTTCTGGAACCTGAGCCCACGCCCCTGAGTCGCATGGCTGGAGGCTGGCCTTTCCCCTTAACCTTGAGGACTGAAGGTCATGCGTCACTTGGAAGGCACGTCATTAGGTCCCTTTCTGCTTTGGACCCCTGATGGTGCCGGGGAGGGGGACAGTGGTCCTGGCAGAGCACCACCACCAGGCTGGTCCGTACCTGTCACACCGGCAGCACCTGTGGTCGCCAGCTCAGAGCAGGGGTGTGGACAAGGTCACCTCCACCGACTCAGGGGTGTCTGCCCTGGGGCTCCGGGCGAGGGCTGGGAGGACAGCTGCAGGGCCTGACGTTGGGGGTCCCGCCTGCCCAAGGGCCACACACACACCCCTGGGGGCCTTGTTCCAGCAGTGTGGGCTCAGGCCTGTCCAAAGAGGGGGCGAAGGGCCTGTCTCCAGTTCGAACGTCCGACCTGCGCCCCCTGCTGGGCACTGACAATGCCGCAGGAATGCGTCTCACGTCCAGACTCACATCTGTGAGGCTGCTGCTCACTCTGCAAGCCGCCCGCCCTGGCTGTCCAGACCCAGGGCGGCCCCGCGGTCACCCCCTCTGTTGGTACCCGTTTCAATCTGTACTCCCAGCAGCCAGGGCCTCTGAGGAGGAAAGGCAGCCAGCTCCCGGGGCTGCGCCATTCCCCGGAGGATATTCTCCTGCCAGGCCTGGCCCTAGAGCCCAGCGGCCGGCCGCCTCCTGGGGGGCAGGCGACGGGACCCCAGCCACAGAGAACCTACATTCCTTCGATGAAAAGTACCAACAGCCTGTGAATGACCCTGCACTGACGGCCTGTCCTCCCCCATCCTGCTCCTTCCAGAAAGTTCAGCAGTACACGGTCATCATCCAGGCCACGGACATGGAGGGGAACCTGAACTACGGGCTCTCCAACACAGCCACAGCCATCATCGTCGTGGCGGACGTGAACGACAACCCACCGGAGTTCACCACAAGCACGGTGATTCCCGGGGTCCCCTCAGGGCCGTGGCCGTGCACAGGAGGGCAGAGGGGGCAGGGAAGTGGGGTGGAGGGAGAGACCCCTTCTCCTTCCGCCGGACCAGTCAGCCTGCCCTGAAGGCATCCCACGGGCCAGAGGCCCTACCCCAGACGAGCCGCAACACAGCCTCTGAGCTCACACTCATCTTCCTTTCCCGCGCCCCCTTCTCAAGTCAGAGAGACCCCAAATCCCACATCCCTGCACCTCTCAGCTGTGGGGGCGCAGCGCCACCTGGCGGCCATAGCACAGATCACCATGTGGAGGGTGCAGCCAGGCTGCCCATGCAGAAGAGGTGGGGCTGCAGGGCCCTCTGCTCCCAGGGGGCCGGCAGCAATGGTGGGGCAGGGCCAGGGCCAGCTTTCTGGGGGTGGGGGCTGGACATAGGGGGAACAGCTCCAAGGGCCAGCGTCCGGGGGGTGGAGGGGCGGACATGCAGGGAGCAGATCCCTAGGGGCCCTGGGGGAACAGCGGTGCCCAGACCCCAGACCCTATCCTGGCCTGGGCTGCACCTGGCCACCCTCCCTGATGGCAGCTGGAACACTCGGCTCTCTGGGACCCGCCAGGCCATGCAGGCACAGGACCTGGGCCAGCTCAGCCCTCCCCAGAGCTCCCTGGGAGGACACCATTTACCCCATCTGTAGAGTGTGCCCACGGTGACCTTGTCTTGACCTTGTAGTGGCCATGGGGTATGGGCAGGCAGCCCCAGCACTGCATGCCCATCTTCTGAGTCAGGGTCTCGGGGGTCCAGGACAGGGGCCCAGGTGCAAGTGAGCACACTGCTCCTAGGGACACAGGCTGCCCTGTGGCCGGCCTGCGGAGATCCAGTGTCAGGGTACAATACCCCACCACCACCACCAGAGCCCCAGGGCCCCCAGGGAACAGCCTCAGGGCCACTGTGGTCACCATGGAAACCAGGGCAGGGGTGACCCAGCCTATGGTCCGTGATGAGAGTGGAGGCTCCCCAGCCTGAGGCTCTGCAGTGACCCCGGCAGCTCAGGGCTCAGCCCCCCACCCTGGTCACCTTGGGTCCCCACTGGGTTTGGTGCAGGGCACCCCAGGAGGCACCCCATGGAGTTGGGGGCTGGCAAGAGCCCTCAGAGACCCACCTGTTCTCAATCACGGCCCATGCCTCAGTTTCCCTGTCCACAGGTGGAGTTTCTTAGGCCAAGGTGCTCCGGAGAAGGTTGTGGCCAGCCAGGCGCACAGGCGGCCCCACAGACAGGGGACTGCCAGCTGGATGGGGAGCCGGTGGCCCTGCACAGGCCAGAGCCCTCACCCACCCTCAGCTCCGGGCTGGCGGGGTCCCATCCCCCACGGCCAAGGGTCCCATCCACCCAAGGGCTTGGGGTCCCTGCACGTCAGACGGGGTTCTGTTCGCTGCCCGGGGTCTGAGCGGTGGGCAGCGTGAGGCCCAGACCCGAGAGCTGCCAGTGGGTGTTGCCCATGTCTGCACCACCCCCATCACCCACCCCTGCAGACACAGAACCTTCCCACCAGCACAGCCTCCTGCCCATCCCACCGGCAGCAGCTTCGCCAACGTCCACCATCCGAGTGGGCGTCGCTGCTCTGGAACATCATCCAGACGGCCCCACGAGGAAGACGCCGCTCCTCTGTCAGTAACAGAGGCTCTGGGTCACAGGGCGCCCCTGGGCATCTTTGAACTCTTCGGGGGAGTGGCCCGTGGCAGGTCCTCTCCAGAGGGGTGATGGGCAGGGGGCCTGGGAGATGTCTGCGCCGTGCAGGACGCAGCGGTGGGCAGGGCCAAGGGTTGGCCACACCCTCCCACAGCTGCGGCTCTGGAGGGACCTAATCAGGGACAATGAGCGGGAGCTGAGAGGGGGTGCTGCAGGAGCCGGCTCCCATTAAATGTTGATTAAACCCCGTCCACCTCACCTGCTCACAGGCCCGCTACCCGCCACTCTATACTCAGCTCCCTCTCAGGTGGGGGGGCCACACCGGAGGGCCAGTGGTCCCGGCGCACAGCCTGCGGACCCCTCCCCAGGACCTCTGGTGTGCCCCGCCCTCGGGTCCTGGAGGGACAGCCTGGAGACTCAGCATTCGGCCCCTGGAGTCGGAGCTGGCTCCAGCAGGCCCTTCTGCCCCCACCCAGCATCACCAGGCCAGGGTCCGTGGGCACCCCTCCTGGGCGTCCCCAGCCTCCCCTCCCGCTCCGAGGCCAGTGGGGCCTGGGACACACCCTGGCAGGACAGGGGCTTCCCGGGCCCAGGGTCACGGCTCTGGTCATCCCACTGTGGATCCCTGAGCTCCGGGCCGGGAGACCCAGTTGGATGTCGACCCCGAGCAGTAGCTGGGACCGGCGATGGCTCCGGGAATGAGGGACAGGAACACAGCGCCATCTTGGGGTCGTGGCATCCAGGAGGCATGGATGCTGGAGGGTCCGGGGCTCGTGTGTGTGACAGGCGGTCAGTGTCGGACCTCTCGCTCCACCTTCCACCATCTGGGCCACCTTCTCACCCACATCCACCTCTGTGCTCCCTGACCGTCCCTGGGGAGCCGTGCCAGCTCTGTGGGGGGTCCTGGTGTCTGAAACTGTCCACCTCTGGGGATGGGCACACCAGCCTTTGGATTCCTTACCTGCGGGGCAGAAGGAAGCTCGTGCTGACCCTCTTAAAGTTCTCCCCTCCCCAAATTGCTGCCCTGGGTTTACCAGCCTGGGTCTCTCTCGTGAACCATTGTTAAACTTGCACGAATTAAATCAGACCCCTCAAATACACTCCCCCCCGCGCCCGGAAGGAATCCAACTCGGGACACGCAGCTCCGCCCGTGTCGCCATGCCGCAGTCTCGTGGCTCGCAGGGACCGAAACCCCGCGGGGCCGGAGGCAGGGAGCCTGGGAGGTCAGGCACCTCTCTGAAGTGAGACGAGTGCAAGGAATTCTGGGAGGATGAGGGCTGAGCCCAGCTGAGGCCTCCGGGCCCCTTCTTTCCCCTCCTGTGACCCCCAGAGGGACCAGGCCGAGGGGGCCCTCCACCTGGGAGAGGCCAGCGCTGGCATGGTGCCCAGCACTCGGGACTGACACTCCGGGCCCCTCCCTCCGTGGCACCCCAGGGTCCTCACCTCTCTCGCTGCAGTGAACGGGTGAGAGTAGGGGGACCCTGGGGAACCAGCGAGGCCAGGCGTGGGCAGGGCCCATGGAGCGCACCCAGTGGTCACTCCTGGGGTCGCGCTGCCGCGGGTACCGCCGGAAACCCCGAGGCGTTTGTACGGCCCCCATCGCCTGGTTCTGTGGCTCCAAACCAGGCTGCGCAGCACGACTGCCCACACGGCCCGCAGACTATGGTCTGCAAAGTAAGAAAGAATGCAGCCCCTTGTCCACAGACCACTACCAACTTCCCAGCGATGATGGCCAAGCGTGACGGCTGCCTCAGGGCCCTTCTGAGCTGGGCCCCAACCGCCGGGCCAGCGACCCCCGAAGCCAGCCCGAGCTGCAACTCCCGCCGGGGGTGGGGGACCTGCTCAGGTTCCTGAGGCCACGCAGGACCAACACTGCACACGCACACGCGTGCACACATGCCTTTCCCTGCACGTCACTGCCCTGCCATACGGGCCACACTTACTGACAGGACTGGCTCACAGCCCTCGTGGCCAAGAGGGCCGAGTCCCCAGTTTGGTCACCCGCAGCGTGGCCCCGAGCTCAGGCTGGAGTCGGGACCTGCAGCAGGACTCTGCTCAGGGTGGCCCCTCCCCTGCTCTTCATCCCTGTCCTGCAAGGACGCCCCTGGGCTCCCGTGTGTCCCCAGGGCTGGCGTCAGCCCTCTGTTGACAGGGAAAGGCCTGAGGGGGACCTAGGAGAGGCTGGTATGTGCGCGTGCCTTCACGGAGCAGGCTCAGCTCGGACGTCACGGGCAGGCCTGAGCCTCGGGCCCTCCCCAGATGCCACCACTAGGAACGGGGGAGGGGGAGGGGGAGGGGGAGGGGCCCACCCACTGGAGTCCCAGGTCTGGGAGCAGCTGGTGGGGTGTCGCTCCTGGCATCTCCCACGTCTGAAGGGTCGATGACGCTCTCTTCTGCCGTGCACGCCGCAGTACGCAGGGGAAGTCCCCGAGAACGGGGTGGAGATGGTGGTTGCGAACCTCACGGTGACGGACCGGGACCAGCCGCACTCCCCGAACTGGAACGCCGTGTACCGCATCATCAGCGGGGACCCCTCAGGGCACTTCATCATCCGCACAGACCCCGTAACCAACGAGGGCCTGGTCACCGTGGTCAAGGTGGGTGCTCTCCTCACTTCCCGCCCGGCGGCCCGGCCTCCCCCGCCACGGCCCCAGGACTAACTCCACAGACTCCGTCCCTGGGGGAAGTGCACACCACCCCAAACACCCAGCGACAAAGGAGGGTGCCCCGCCCGCGGGTGCAGAGGCGGGCTTCCCCAGGACCTGGTCACGTGACCTGCAGCCGGCCCCGCCCAGGAAGGTACCCCCCCATCCCCTCCCCGAAGGTGAGGCCTATCCACAGACCAGCTGGTGTCGCACCGTCCTTGGTTCCTGAGACAAGGCCAGCCTAGTCCTGGAAGGGTCTCTCTCTCTTTTTTCTTTTTTACTGTGTTTTTTCCATCACCACCAACCCACTTATTACCCCCCCACACTCAGCACCCTGTAGTCCGGTCCACAGGCCCTTTTCCTTTCACTCTGCCCCTCTCCCCTGCCCCCCCCCAGCTGTCCCCTGCTCTCCATGAACGAGTCTGTCGCTGGTGTGGGTGCTTGTTCGGTCTGTCCGTTAGCTCCCACACGTGAGTGATGTCACGTGGCATGTCTTTCTCCGACGGGCTCGCTTCACTGAGCACAGTGCACCCCGGGTCCATCCACGCTGTCGCAAAGCGTGAAATTGTCCTTTTGCACGGCCGAGTAGAATTCCACGGTGTCAGTGTCCTGTGGTGGGTTTACCCACTCACTGGGGGGTTGCGTTTCCGCGGTGATGTGCCGGGGCTCGCTGACACTGAGAGAGCCTTCCGGCATTTTCTGAGTGAGTCAGGTCCACGGGTTCACTCCCCCAGGCTGTCTTCACAGCCCAGTCTCCAGGTGCACTGTGGAGGGGCAGGGGGCGTGGCTCCTCGGGGGCAGCAGGAGGGGACCTGGGGGGGACACTGCTTCTCGGTCGTGACTGCCTGTCAACATTCCCGAGTGAATCTCAGGGCGTGCAAACTTAAAAATCAGTCCCGGAGCACCTCGAGCCGAGAGTGCCTGCAGCCCCTCGGTCCCACGGCCGCCATCACAGCGTCCCAGGCGGAATTCAGCTGTTCGTTGGCTCCCGGACATGCCCCCAGCGGGGCATCTGCCACTGTCCCCACCCTCCTCAGGAACCAGCCCCCTCTGCCCTCCCTCACCACCCCTCTCCCCAGTCCAGCCGTGAAGCCACAGCCTCCTCCAGGGGGAACCCCACCCCCCAGACTGACCACAGGTTCCCCCACCCCCACCCCGTCACCACAGACCTGAGGGTTTAAACTCAAAAGCCAAGAACCGACCTCGTCTGCTGGCCCTGGGACAAGGCTCAGCCTTGTCTCGGCCCAGGGGCCTGCAGGAGGGTCAGCACAGGGAGGTGGCTAGCACGGGGAAGGGGGTCAGCCAGGGGATCAGCCGCCCCGCCCCCCATCCCACCAGCCCCGGATCCCCACAGCAGCGTGGCCCTGGTGCCGTGCCAGGGGTGCCCCCCATACCACCCACACCTTCGCCCTTGCCAAGGTCACAGCCACATCTGGGCAGGCACCTCGCTGCTCCCCTTGAAACGACTGGGGCATTTCACCTATCACCTAAACCTTCCTCCATCACGAACCTGCCTTGCTTTAACTCTCCTGTGGCCTTGCTCAGCCACAGCAGTCTCTCCAGGAGGTGTCCTCGCTTGGGCTGGCGAGTTTTTAGCACCATGGCACTCCCCACGTTCTCCGGGGACACGGACCCCCAGGGAGGCAGGTCAGCATTAGGGGCTCTTTGTAGACAAAGACGCCGAGATTCCACACGGCAGTGAATTTAAGCAGAGCAGTGCCATCTCCGGCCAGCTCTCAAAGGGACCAGGGGACAGGGGGCAGATGCACTGGCTGGGGTGGGGAGGCAGTGGCCCTGGCACCGTGTGGGCGCAGGTGGGTGCTGGTGCTTGGCAGTGTGTGAAGTCGGGGGGAGGGAGAGGGGGAGTTCGCACCTATGCATCTGGGGGTGAGGAGGTTAGGGTTTGGGGACCAAAGTCCCCAGTGGATCCTTCCAGACAAGGGGTGACGTGATTGATTCTGCATCAGGCCACCAAGGGTCCTGCCAGGGGAACTCCTGGGGTGCAACGCCCCCCATGACGATGGGCCTCCCTGAGCACACGCAGCATCATGCTGTGTGATGGACGGGGGGGAGGGGGACTGTCAACTGCCCCTCGCTGGCCCCTCAGGCACCATGCTGAGCGCTGGGCCGTGGAGGGAGGCGGCATCTCGCTGCGTCTCTGGAGGCAGCAGCAAGCACCCCTTCCTACAGCAGGCAAGGAGGCCACGCCTGGAGGGGACGAGGACCCCAAGGGCGCCGGCAGTGGGAGGTAGTGGGGACGGCAGGGACTTCAGCTCCAGAGCACTGACCTCTGCCGCGGCCTCCAGCCCCACCCCACCGCGTCCCCATGTGCAGGCCTAGCGCACCCTTGCACACCTGGTTTCCACACCTGTCTGGACCAAGTTCCCAGTGAGTGGAGTGTGGGCCCGGCATTCACCAGTGGGGGTCCCCTGCCCAGACTCTCTCTTCGCACTGGCCACACCCCACAGGAAGGCAAACAGGAGGGAGCCCGGGGGCAGTGTCCCGTGGGACCAGCCCCCTGGACGCTGACAGACAGTGGTGGCAGGTGCAGACCATCCCACCCCCCAGGCAGCCCCCGCTCCAGCCCCACTGCACCCGCCTCCGGCTGCGTGGCAGCCCCGCAGCTCACCCGCCATGGCCCCGCCCCCGCCCCGTTCCAGGCGGTGGACTATGAACTGAACAGAGCGTTCATGCTCACTGTGATGGTGGCCAACCAGGCGCCCCTGGCCAGCGGGATCCAGATGTCCTTCCAGTCCACAGCGGGGGTGACCATCTCGGTCATGGATGTCAACGAGGCCCCCTACTTCCCTTCCAACCACAAGCTCGTCCGCCTGGAGGAGGGAGTGCCCCCCGGCACGGCACTCACCACCTTCTCAGCAGTGGACCCCGACCGCTTCATGCAGCAGGCGGTGAGGTGGGTGCATGGGCATGGGCTACTCACCCTCGGGCCCCCACCCTCCAGGCAGAGGAGCCCCAACACCCACAAAGTCCCCGTCGGGGCTCTGGGCAGCCCCCGCTGTGGTGTCTCTCCAGGAGGGAGCAACAGGACCCAGTCCTGGGGACAGCTGGGGTCCCGGCCCATCTGACATGGTGGTGGGAGGGCAGGGGGACGATGCCACAGCCACGGGCTGCAGGGCTGACACAGGGCTGGGTCCCACTCTGGCCTTACAGTACAGCTTTGCGGTCACTCACCTCCGTGCCTTGGTTTCCCCACCCATGGAAGGCAGCCACAAGAGCGTCTGCCCCCGGGGTCCTTGTGAGGACCCACAGCCCATCCACCTCGGTGACCACAAGTCCCGGGTGCCACCCTGCAGGGCTGGAGGGGAAGCCCCAGAGGACCCAGCGTGTGGGCCGGCACCCCCCGGGCCCGCACCTCACCTCCCCTACCCCCGTCCGCAGATACTCGAAGCTGTCAGACCCCGCGAGCTGGCTGCACATGAATGCCACCAACGGGCAGGTCACCACGGCGGCCGTCCTGGACCGTGAGTCCCTGTACATCAAGAACAACGTCTACGAGGCCACCTTCTTGGCAGCTGACAACGGTACAGCCGGCCCTGGCGACCGCAGGCGCTCACCGGCAGTGTGGGCTCTGGCAGTGAGACTGAGGGAGGCCCACTGGCACCCAGGGGCAGCTGGCTGGAGGCGGGGGGGGGGCGGGGCCTCGTCGTACTTCGGGGACCTCCCCGCGTGCACCCACAGCACCATCACTTGGCCCAACCACCTGGCTTTCCCAGGCCCAACTGGTCATTCGCATGGCCGCTCATTCAGGGGCCCCGGGGGAGCCGGGGTTCCTCCCAGCCCTGTCGTGGCTGACCTGCTTCCCCACTGTGCGCTTCCGCGGAGCAGCCCTGGCCGAAGACCCTGGGGACCCAGCCTCGGGCTGCGCTGTCACTGCTGCGATGACGACCCCTGACCTCTGTGCCATGCAGGCACCGCCCCCAGCAAGCAGGCCCCTCCCTGCACAGCTGACACACCAGGGGCCCGAGAGCGTCCTCCGGAACCAGGGCCAGCTACGTGGCAATGACATTGACTTCCACACAATTGTCACGTTTGGCCATGTATCATGCTCACTTTTTGCCCAAGTTCTTGGGAGAACACTAAGGGTGCACTTTATCTTGGGTATAAGAGTTACATACCACAAGCACAATGGGTATAATAATCCCGTGTATAATACACACAAAAAATCCGCACAGCACACACAGAGTGCACAATACACAGCAAGTTACCTTCCTCCCCGTAAGAGAAGGCTGGAAGCAGACAGCCCATGGTCCGGTGTGAGCCCCCAGGCTCACTTTGGCCACTCCTGTGTCCTTGGTGAGCTACAGTGCAGTCCATAATGGCTGTGGGTGCTCCAGCCATCATGACCACATTCCAGCAAACAGGAGGAGGAGTGGGGAGGTCAGGGACACACCCCTTCTAAGGACCTTCCCTCAAAGCTCACAGAGGCCAGGACTCAGTCACAAAGTCACGTCCCGCTGCACGGGCTGCTGGAAAACGCAGTCCTCTAGTCGAGCAGGGATGACCCCGGATAAAACTGGGGGGCCTGGTCCCCTTCGCTAAGCAAGAAAGGGGAATTGGATGCTAAGGGACACCGGGCCGCCTGCACCAGGGACTCTGGTGAGGTGCAAGTCAACCAGATAGTTTCAGGAGCAAGAAGTGCTGTGGCAACTGAACAGGGGACCAGAGGGGGACCAGGGCCGCCAGCTGACCTGCAGGGCCAGACAGAACCAGTCGGGGGAAGATGGGGTGGCGGGGCAGGGCCCGAGTAAGGAAGCAGCCTGGGCTCCCAGAATCCAAGGCTGGAGCGGGGGTCAGTGGGGGGCCCCCAAACACACGGCCAGTCCCATGGGGTGAGACTGTGCCTGTCCTGTTCTGCTCCCGCAAGTGCAGGGGCCAAGTGCCATCACCCTGAAGGTGCTGTGACGGGTCTCCTGGCACGTGCTGCAGGGGTGTATTTTCACATGCCCCGCCTGCCTCAGCCCGAAAACTCAGAAAACCGGCCTCGGAGCCGGGAGCCGCCCTTACAGAGCACAGCCACTGTCCGGATGCTGTCACCACCCCCCTCCGTGCCTGGAGGGCGCACGGGACACATTTCTCTGCCGCCTAGCACGTGTCCACCACACCGCGGGCCTGGAGGCGGGCGCGGCCCTGAGAGGGGGGCGGGGGCCACCGAGGTGGAAGCCAGTGGGGAGAGCACCCCAGCCCCAAACACCCCCTTCCCGCAGATGGACGGTTCCCAGGGTTCTCCCTTTTGGTGATAAGAGCCTGAGCCCAGGGTGTCTGGCCACGGGGAGCTCTGCTGGAGGGTGGGGCGCAGGACACTCGGAGGGTGGGGGAGGCTTTGCCCAGTGGAGCCTCCCGGGCCCCGAGGGCGGAGGTCATGGAGCACCATGTGTGGCCCCACGCGGTGACCCGCGTCTGCCCCACAGGGGTCCCCCCAGCCAGCGGCACTGGGACCCTGCAGATCTATCTCATCGACATCAACGACAACGCCCCAGAGCTGATCCCCAGGGAGGGGCAGGTCTGTGAGAGGCCGCACCTCAACGCCATCAACATCACCGCGGCCGACTCCGACATCGACCCCAACGTGGGCCCCTACGTTTTCGAGCTGCCCTTTGTCCCCGCTGCCGTGCGGAGGAACTGGACCATCACCCGCTTGAATGGTGAGGCCACCACCCTTCCTGCCCCCGCCCCTGCCCCGGCGCTGGGATGATCCAACCGAGTCTGGGGTGCAGCCCCCCGGGGCCTGGCGCCCTGGAAGGGGACGGCGCAAGGGTGGCAGACGGACCCACGAGAGGACTGCAGAGCACCCTCACGAGGCTGGGGACCCGCCACGTGGCAGCCCCTTGCTGTGGCCACGTGCACAGGTGAACGCCCATGCAGCTCACCTGGACCACTGTCCCCGGGGCCTGTTCCCAGGGGTGAGCTCATACAGAAGGGCCCCTGAACCCCGAAGTCCTGCCAGCACAGTGAGGAAGCACCAAGAATGGCCCCACCAATTCCCAGTCCCGCCGGACGGACAGGAGCGAGCCCGTTCCCCCTGCCTCCCCCGCACGAGTGGGGTTGCTTTAAGCAGCTTTCTCCCAGCTTCTTAGCCAAAAGCGTGGTCCCGTCCAGGTCTCGTCCCTTGTCCCTACCGGTGGGTTCTCTCTCACGCGGCCGGTGGCCACTTTTCGTTCTTCCGTGAACTTCTCCCGTGTCACCCCTGGCCAGGTGACTATGCCCAGCTCAGCCTGCGCATCCTGTATCTGGAGGCCGGGGTGTACGACGTCCCCGTCATTGTCACGGACTCCGGGAACCCCCCGCTGTCCAACACGTCCGTCATCAAGGTCAAGGTGTGCCCGTGTGACGACAATGGCGACTGCACCGCCACAGGCGCGGTGGCGGCGGCCGGCCTGGGCACAGGGGCCATCGCGGCCATTCTCCTCTGCGTCGTCCTCCTGCTGAGTGAGTGGGCCGGTGGGCGCTGGGCGGGCGGGGCACCATTCCGCTGAGCAGGCGTACCGGCCGCCCACGTCCCCCAGCCCCGCCCCCACCAGGCACCTTGTAGAGACCCAGCTGGAGAGTCCACACGGCCACAACTGTGCACACGCGTCGACATGCATGCACCCAGGCCCATTCCCAGGAACTGTCCGCATGCACGTGTGCACATGCCTGCACACACACATGCATATTCACACACACGGACATGCACAGGCGTGTGGGCGTGCACGTGCACGCTCTCACAGGTGCAGGGCCCAGCCGCGCCGGTGCCACTGAGCACACGTGCGTGAGTGACACTCACACCGGCACTCGGCACAGCATGGCCCACTCACGCCCACGCCCACCCCCCACAGCCATGGTCCTGCTGTTCGCCGCGTGGATGAAGCGGCGGGAGCGGGAGCGGCACACCAAGCAGCTGCTCATTGACCCCGAGGACGACGTGCGGGACAACATCCTCAAGTACGACGAGGAGGGCGGCGGCGAGGAGGACCAGGTGAGGCCCCAGCCCCGCGCCCCGGCTGGGGTGGGCAGACCCTCGTGCCAGGGCTGCCGGGGACCCGGGGGGCTGGGGAGCTGCCAGGCTGGATGCGGGGTCCGCGTGGCCCTTGTGGGATTCAGGGCGAGTCCTCACCCACCAAGGCTGAGTGCCCCCCAAGAACACGGGTGGCAGCGGACGTGCCAGGAACTGAGCAGCGTGGGCAGTGGGTGCCCCGGGGGCCGCCGGGCCGGCAAAGGCAGCCCCCACGTGCCTTCAGGACAGACAGGAGGTGGGCACGTGGGGAGGCAGACCGGGGGGCGGGGCAACACGGCCCTCAGCCCCCGCCTAGCCTCCTTCCGCCCCCGCCAGGACTACGACCTCAGCCAGCTGCAGCAGCCGGAGGCCGTGGAGCATGTGCTGAGCAAGGCGGCCGGTGTGCGGCGGGTGGACGAGCGGCCTGTGGGCGCCGAGCCCCAGTACCCAGTCCGGCCCGCACTGCCCCACCCGGGGGACATTGGCGACTTCATCAGCGAGGTGGGTGCTCGGGCTTCGGGGAGCCTCGAGCAGGGCCCTGGAAGGGCAGAGGGGACACAATTCCGCCTGGCCTCTGCTGCCCGTGGGCAAGCCCCACCCTCAGCATGCGCCCCATGCAGGGAGGGACCTGCGGCGCCAGCCCTCTGCTTCCACCTGTGCCTGGGAGGGGGTTGGGCACACACACGCCTGCCCCCCCCTGCCCCCCTGCATCCCATCCATCACTGAAACAGAGCAGGGTCCAGGCAGGGCCCCGCAGAGGGACAGAGGTTTCCCACACGGTCCCCAGTGCACTGCACGTCCCAGGCCACAAGCGAGGCCTCTGCAGCTGCCTAGTCCAACTTGGCCAGCACTTCCTACCCCCCGAAAGGACACCCTCTCCACCTACCGTGAGAAAGCCACTCCTAATTCTCCCAGGAAGTTAAAGCTTGCGGCACAAACTCCTCAGCACAGAACAACCATTAGAGTTGGGCAGTGACCTCGGGGACACCGGGCCATCCCACTGGGGACCTCCCAAGGCCAATGCAGACCCTGCATCTCGGAGCAGGCCCAGCCACAGGCCCGGGGGTGGGGTGAACACCCACCACCAGGGGCCGCACTCCAGGGCAGGGGCTGGCGCGGGGGCTGGGGGCTGCAGCCCCGCCTGCCGAGTTGCCCGAGTTTGTTCGTAGGGACAGCTAACAGCTGCAGAACTCTGGCTTCGGGCCACCTCAGGTGCACTCTCCATGGGACAGTGAGCATGGAGACACAACCCACCCACTGGGGGGCTGAACTCCTGCCACAGACCACCCCAGCCCCCCCCACCCCGCCTCAAGCTGACGTTGAACTTGCAACCACCAACGGCTCCCCTACTCTGTTCTCTGAGACGCCCTTTGGGCGAACACAGGGAGCACTGATGGAGCACCCACAGTATGCAGGGCCCCACAGCTCTGCCTCCCGGGCTCCTCCTTCCCATCCCGCAGACCCCCTCTGCCCTAACCAAGTGTCGTGCCCCCAGGGACTCCGGGCGGCGGACAACGACCCCACCGCGCCCCCGTACGACTCCCTGCTGGTCTTCGACTACGAGGGCAGCGGCTCCACCGCTGGCTCCGTCAGCTCCCTGAACTCCTCCAGCTCCGGGGACCAAGACTACAACTTCCTGAACGACTGGGGGCCCCGGTTCAAGAAGCTGGCGGACATGTACGGAGGCAGCGAGGACTGACCGGCCTCTCCTCCCCGGACCAAAGCGGGACCAGCGCTCGGACGGACAGATGGACGGACGCACGCCGGAGGGGCAGGCCTGGCGGAAGCCGCCGGTGCCCCCGCCTCCCTGCAGACGGGTCATTGAGTGGTGTGCTGGGGGGGCCCCCGCCCCGCCCCCCCCACTTCGAGCTGTCTGGCACAAACACGTCTCGCCCCACCACCCATCCCGGTAGCTGACCCATCACTGAAGGACAGCGAGAGGCACTCTGTCTTAACTTGAATCCCTCAGAACAGAAGCACTGTTGAAACAAACGTGAAAGTGCCTTTCGGTGCACGCGTCAGTTCCCCGCCAACTCAGGAGTGACGACCGCAGGCAGGCCCGCCCCCACCCCACCCCAGGCTCCACCACCCTGGCCCCAGCCTGTCCTGGCTCTGCAGGCACCGATCTAGGAATTGGGGAGAATGTGTCTTTTTCTTTACGTTTTGTATTTTGGCCTTTTATTAAGAGAAAAAGTGGGTGGCTCACTTGACAAAATTTGCAGAAGAAAAATAGTTTGAGGTCAAAATCTCAACAGCCCCTCCGAGTCCCCAAGATCTGCCGCACACAGTTGGGTCTCCAGGGCCCTGTGGGGCTCCTGAGGCTGGGCAGGGGACCCAGCAGTGGCATGTCCCTGGGGTGGCCATGCCCATGACCAGAGGTCCCACCCTGTGCATCTGGCTTTCACTGAGTTTTTGGCCACCCCCTCCCTCTCAAGACGCTCAAATAGCTGGCGTGGGGGGAGCCCAGGGGCTGTCTCCATTCTTGGCTGTCCCCTAGGTCCGCCTAGTGAGCTGTCCAGCCTCCCCAGGGACAGCTGTTAGCCTGAACACCACCCACATCCCCACAGCCCTCGGTCCGGGACTGTGTGGTGTCTCCAGAAGCCACAGCCCAAACCGGCCAGTGTCTGAGCCTGCCTCCCCTCCAGCCTGAACCTGTCACACACCCAGCGGGCACGTGCCGGTCCAGCCCCCAGACCACACCCAATGCCCCAGCTGCCTGGGGTCATGCAGACCCCAAGGCCCGGGAAGCCCCTGCCCCTACCACTGCCCCCCACCAGGCCGGAGCTCTCCAATACACGGAACGCATGTGCATGCGACAGCCTGCCAGGAGCGTGCCCGAGAGCCCCATCTGGCTATCCATGCACCACCCGCTGAGTGGCTTGGTGGCCCCTGCTGGGGACAGCAGCCCCCGGACCTGGGTCAGCACTGAGTGGCTGCAGAGGGTTCGAGGCTCAGGGCCTGGAGCCCGACCTGCCCCGTGGGTGCCAGTCGGACTCCCTCCAGGGCCAGGGCAGGCAGTTCCACAGGACGGACAGCGACGGGCTGTGTCCCAGGAACCCCTGGGGGGACCCCGGCCACGATCAGATCTTGCACTGGGTGCCCAGCAGCAACCGGGGCATGCCTGGGCATAAAGGCGCCTCCAGCCAGCAGGACACAGGAGGAGGGCACCCTCAAGGGGTGGTCCTTGTACCTGGTCCACTCGGGGTCGCCAAGCAAGGGGGGCAGGTGCCCCTGGCCGGGGCCGGACTCGGCATCCGAGCCCCCAGAGGAGGGGAGTCCTAGTTGATGAAGGACGAGGAAGCTGGCCTGCTCTGCCCTGGGGTCCCGGGGCCGATCCTCCTCCCGTGGTCCGTCCCTGTTCCACAGTCAGCCTCTTTCCCAAAACAGCTCTGGCCTCGAGGTGAACTTGAGCGAGCGTGTGGATGAACGAGGCACACAGGTGTCCCGCTGGACGTCAGGGTTCCCCCACCAATCCAAACCCGTCGCCAGCTCTGTCCACTCTCCCTGAGCTGGGCTGTGGCAGGTTCTGTCCACTCTGCCCCGGGTGCGGCTGTTCGGAGCGGGAGCAGGTCACTGCGTCACCTGTCACCTGCTGCGTGTCAGGATGGCCTGCCCAGGGGAGGGGCCGGGCCCCACAGCCCTCAGCTGTGCTATGCAAATCACCGAGTCAGGTGGAGAGCAGTCCCAGGCCTGGGGTATGGCCCGGTAAGAACTTACTGGGGTGTCGGGGCAAGGGGAGGGAGCTGGGCTGTCCAGTTTCTGTTTGTTGGGGCCAGCTCGCCCTCCGGGCACAGCTCCAGGTGTGAACCCAGCTCAAGAGCCTGTGGCTGTGGGCCCTTCTCTCGGAAACCCCAAGGCCTCCTGGGCCTCCTGGGCCACCAGGGGCTCACCTCAGGGACGGCTGTGCCCACCTGGCCAGGACGCAGCAGCCCGCCTGCCGAGCCCTTGCCTCTGACCCCTTCACTGCCCCTCTGCTGAGTCCACAGGGAGCAGGAATGGGATGTCAGTTCCAGGAGCGCCCTCCGCTCCGCTCCTCCCCTCCCCCCGCCTCTCGTCACTGCCAGGGGCCTGGTTCCTTTGGGCTGAGGCCACAGCAGCCCACTGGGGACACGGACAGGGGCCTTCACGTGCCATCCCTGCTCCCAGACAGCTGGGCCCGCTCCCCTGACCCCGCAGGCCCCGGGGCCAGAGCAGGACGGCGCCCACCCCCTCCCAGATCCACGCTGGAACTCTGTTCCAAGGCCAACGCGCTGGCATTAGTTAAGCGTGCAATCAGTGTCAAACGTCTCCCATGTAGCATGTAGACACGTGTCCCTGGCCAGGGACTCACCGGCCATGGAGGCCTGGCCTGGGCAGCGGCACAAAGCCAGGGCGAGGTGTGGCTTGTTCTGGGAGCAGGATGGTCTTGCGCCGTGGGGTGGTGTGTCAGGAGGCCCCAGCCTCGCTCGGCGTCCCCCGCAGCCAGGGCCTCCCTGTCTGCCAAGAAGGTCTCCTTTTGTGTCCTCCAGCACGTCCAAAATGTCATCAGGGTAATGGCCGGTCGTCAGGCCCAGAGATGCCTCAGCGTCCCTAGTAGGAGCCCAGCCAGCACCTGGCCCCTAGAGAGGACAACTGTTCTCTCCAAGGTCCAAAGCTGGGGGAGGGGGCGGCCCCAACTGTCGTGCAGCTGACAGCAACCACACCAACAGCGTGACTTGCCCCCGCATCACAGGTGTCAGAGGCCGCGGGCAGGGGCAGCCGGCGGGACCGGCCCAGGCCCGGGCACCTGTGCGTGTCCCTGGGACGCAGTCTGCTTCTCCTGTCTCTCCTTCTCCACGAGGGTCTGTTTTTGTTTTCTTTTGCATGTTTCTTTCGGAGACGGACAGCGAGTGCGGCAGCCCGCATGACTGTGGCTGCCTCGGGAGAGGCTCCAGGGTGTGACGTGTCCCCGCCACGACCCCGCGCCCCGCGCCGTCAGAGACGTTCCGACTTCTTTTGTAAACGTCCACAGCACAACTATTTTGTATCGTCGTTTGTATCATTTTGTACCAAAAAAAAAAGAAAAAGAAATGAAAAAAAGGCAAGCGCGTCGATGTTTTCCACTTGTTCTCAGTGCCCAGCAGTGGGTCTCGGGTCCGAGGGAGGAGCAGCCCGGCAGGGTGCGAGTCCAGTGCGGGTGGCCCGGCACGCAGCTGAGGAGCAAATAAAGTCCCTTTGAAGCAGCCGGTCTCGCCTGACTTGTTTTGTGCCCGAGTTCAGCAGCCGGCCTCGCTCGGGGCCGCCGGGTGGGTGAGCACGGCAGGGCTTGGTGTCCACAGTGGCCCCGTCCACTGGGCACAGGGTCCGGAGTGGCTCCGGCGTCTGGCCCTGGGCCCTGGGCAGGCAGAGGGGAGTCGAGGCAGCCCCTTCGCACCTGTGAGGCCCAGGGAAGGCGTGCAAGGGAAGGCCCCACACCCCCTGCCTCCCCACAGCGACTTCCTCAGTCCAATGCAAGCTAGCAAACTGTGGATCAACGTACGCACGTCCCCGTCCTACCTAACAAGTGAACCTCTGTGAGACCACAGGAGCCTGGTTCAAACTCACAACCCTCAGGCCCCCTCACCCCAGGCGCAAACCCAAATTCAGGCCCATCCACCCCCACCCCAGGCTCAGCTGTCCTTGGAAGCTCTCTGATTGGCCATGCCTGGTCACGTGACCTAGCCTGCCCTTGGCCCCCAGCCTGAGTTGGAGCTAGAGGGGCCACAGCAGCAGCCCTAAAGCCACAGGGGCAGCTCCGCGGGCAGCGCCACACTACGAGCACCCCCACCCCAGCGACCCAGGACGCTGGACCCACAGAGCGACGGAGCAGAGAAAGGCTGAGGGGTGGCCCCTCTCCATGAGAGCTGCCGGGTCAGACCTGGAGCTGCCCCGGGGACAGTGACAAGGGAGGATGAGTGAGACTCGGGACCAAGCGAGAAGCCCCCACGGCTCAGGTCAGGGTGCCACAGTGACTGTCCCCTCCCACGGCGACACAGGTGGCTGCTGCTGGCGGGTGGACACTGTCCCCCCAGTCCTGGTGTGTCCACCTGGGAGCTGCTTCACTTATGAGAGATGTGAGCTTCTACTAACTGGGGGACACGCAGCGTGGCCCCTGCTTCTCTTGGCTCCTGGCGGGCACCCTGCCTCCTGCCCCATCCACCCTGGGCCCTAGGAAGCTGCTCGCACACGACCACTACCCCCCCCACCCTCGCCTGCCCAGCAGCACACTGCTCAAGTCCCGCGGGCCCCAGAGCTGCCCAGACCGAGCTGCCCCACCCTTACAACCCAGGCCAGGCTGGGGGCCATGACAGAGGCGGGGCCGGGTATGGAGGTGTCCCTGGGAGGAGACACCTCGGGGCAGGGACAGGCGCTGTCATCAAACGTCTGCCAGCACTGGAAGCCTGGACACAGCATCTCGAGGCGAGGCTGCGGGACACGCTCTGACTGCACTCGGACTCGGAGGGCCACCGTCCCCAGGGACACACCTCACATGGGCCACCTGGCTCACGGGGCTCCCATAGCATCCCAAAGGGCGCATGGGCAGAGATGCAGGTCCCTGCCTTGGTGGGCCAGCCTAGCTGGCCCAGCCCCAGGGCACCCAGGGCTGTGCAGGGCACACCTGGGGGCCTCCCTCCACCCTCCAGTTCAAGGTTCGAAGCAGCTTCATGGGAGAGGGTGGGGCCCTGGCCGGTCCCTTAGTCCATGGGTGGGGGCAGGACCAGTGGTCCCATCCTGCCAGCCCCTCTGTAGGCAGGACCCAAGCCCAAGGGCTCCCCAAAAGGCCCACCCTGGGCCACCTAAGAGAGCCCCACTCCCACTGCCCTGGGTGCCCCAGCAGCCCAGCCCACAGCCACCTGGGGCCTGGTGGCAGGACCCTTGTCCTGACTCAGCCCTTGGGAATCACATCAGAATGAAGGGCACTTTGGGGGCCTATGGCCTCACAAGCATTAAATCGTCTGATTGGCACTGGGCCTCGCCAGATGGTGCCCCCAGGATGACAGTCAGGGCACCCATGTAGCCAGGTGGCCCAGGGACCAGCCACACACACAGCAGACTTCAGGCCACTGTCCCCGCCTACCCCTCCCAGCCCACGTGCTCTGCCAGCACCCCCAAGGGCCCTGCTGCCTGCCCACTGCAAGGCCCAGCACTCACCCCGCACACTCGGCCCCACAGCCCGCAAACTCACTGGTGCAATGTTGGCTCTCAGAGGCTACAGGGTGCTGTCCGTGGTACTGGCCCTGCAGCTGGGTGACTTCAGAAAGTGTCCTCGGGGACTTCTGCCTGTGGAGGAATGAACCCTGGGCTTGGAAGTCTGGCTGGAGGTGAGAGTGGGGACAGAGGGGTGAGGCCCGGCCCTCCTGCCCGTCCGTGCTGAGCGGGCCGTGGGAGGCACCCAGGTGCCCGGCCCCACGGCCGCTCCTGCGCTCCAGGCTCCAGGCTCCAACTGGGGGTCTCCCCTGGCAAGGCTGGGAAGCCCTCGGGGGAGGAGTCCCCAGACTCCTCTGCCGGAGCGGCTTTCCTACCCGGACCCCCGTGGCCCTCAGACCCCCGTTCTCTGATCCCTTGGACAACTAAACTATTAGTCGCGTGCTACAACCGGACTAGTTTCTCTGGTCTGTCTCCGCCTCTTGGCAGGGCCTGTCCAGGCCCCTGACCACTGGTCTCTCAGTTTCCATGGTCACCAGAGGCAGAGGTGGGGGAGGAGTCCCAGAAGAGCAGGGGGCTCAGTCCTAACGAAGGGACTCTGCCAGTGATGCAGGGAGGAGAGGGAAACTTCCAGAAGCACACAGACTGAGGGACCAGGCACGAGAGTGAGTTCGCTGTACCTGAAGCCGAGAGTGACCTTTGCTTCCCACCACCCTGCCTCTTCCGCCCTTTTAGAGTGAGGAATGGTTGCCATGGAAACTGAGGCCCACGGTCAGGAGCTGGGATGGGACATGGGGTCTGCCGGGCCTGCCAGGAGGCGGCCCCCTGGGCCGTGACCAGCTGGTCATGCAGAGCCCTGCTCCTGTGCTGCCTTGGGCCATGCCAGAGAGCGCCAAGTGACACCGGCGCCAGGGGAGGGTGCTCCCAGGGACAGCCTGCCTCCACCGCGACCTGACCTCTGCAGCTCACCTTGAATGCTGCTGCTGGCGCACTTCCTGCACACTGAGACAAGGCCGTGCTGGCGGCTGACGTGGTTTCTTCTCCCCCAGGCGTGGAGGCCGGAACTCCGAGCCCGGGGTCCCTGGGCCGGGTCCAGGCACAGGCAGGGCCGGGCTCTGCTGAGACCAGGGGTCCTCCCGCTGGTGCGACGTCCAGTGGCCCCAGGCCTGGGTTTGTGACCGCATCCCCCTGATCTCTGCCTCTGTCTTCATGGGCTTCTCCAATCCCCTCTGCCTCCCCCTTAGGGACCCCGTCCCTAGATTTAGGGCCCCCCAGGCAAGAGACAATGGGTTCATCTCGAGACCCTTCACTTCATCCCGCTCAGGGACCCTTTTTCAAGTAAGACTATGTCACCGGGGGTTGGGACCTACTGTCTTTTGGGGGCCGTTTCTCAACCATCCACAATTGTCAACATTGAAAAATCAAGAGATTTTACCACCACCCCACCCCTCTCCCCCGACCAGAAAAAACACCTGGGCCTGGGCCTCTCGTGAGAGCCCTGAGTCTGGGACCAGGGCCCTGGGGTGTGAGGGCTGCTGGCACCATGACGCAGCAGCCAGACTCATCCCCAGGAGGGCAGGTGCTGGCTCTCACCCCACACACTCTTCCCTTAGCAGGAAGATGGGGCAGACCCAAGAGGTCTGCATCCCCACCCCCCACCTCCCCCACCCCCACTTGCTCAAGCCTCGCACACCTCCCGTGGGTCCCAAGTGCCGGCCTCCACGCACCCCACCTGCCCAGGCTCCTGTGCCCAGCCCTCCTCGGCCCCCCACACAAAGCCCGCTCTCCTCCCTATGTGCCCTCCTGTGCCCCTCCCCCCAGGGGAGCTGTCACCTGGCCGCGCCCTGGTGGCCTCGGGAACCCTGCTCCTGTGCTCCTGCTGAGCCTCTGACAACAGGGGCCAGCGCCCTCCTCCGGCCACCATCACAGGCCCGGGGCTAACTGGGCCCCCCGCCCCCAAGAAAGACGTGCTGGAGCCCTGATCCTGGGACCTCCCTGGGACCTTCTACGGAGAGGGTCTGTACAGGGGTCACCGAGTTTGCCTGAGGTCACTGTTGGCCCCGACTTGCTGACCGGTGAGACTGACAGACGTACCTGCACCACATGGAGGGGAAGGGGGATGCTCCCCAAGCCCAGGAATGTCCCTGACTCCTGCGAGCCAGGAGTGGGGGTGCCCAGGACAACCGTCCCCCATGACCCTGCCACGCCCGGGACCCAGGACCCGGCCCCAGGACCAGACGACAAACGCCTGTGTCTGCAGTGTGAGCGGCGCAGCCATGGAACACGGGTGGCAGGTCCCACACATGTAAATAACCCCAGGCTTGTCTGGAGATCCGTCACCCTAGTTCTCATAAAGCCAGACATCACTGCAGCTACACCAGTACCCGGAGCTCCGCAGGCAGCAGGCTGCCGTGGGTTCAGGTGGCTGGCCCTGGGCGGGCCCCTGGGAGCTGTGGTCCAACTGGGCAGCCTGGACTCTCACAGACAGACAGCATGGGCAGCCCGGAGAACCCATCTCGCAAGCTGTGGTGACACCACATCAGGCCAGGGCCACCAGGCCCCACTCGGCACCTCACCTGGCCTCGCCCAGCAGTGCCCTGGCTCACCTGCTCGGACTGAGCCCCGGGGTCCACACGGCGCAGGTCCGTCCGTGTCCGGAGGGGTGGCCGGGACAGGGAGCGCACACCAGGCGTGAGCGCCGCTGCGGCCCTTGGGCTGGGCACCCGCCAGGCCTTCCTCGGTGGCAGGACATCCTGCCCTTCCTGGGGCGAGAGGGCGCCGCTGCCAGAGCCGCCAAGTCTCGGACGCAGATTCTAACCAGCACGCACCTGGGCAGAACCAGAGCGACGGCTCCAGCAGCGGAACCTAGAACTGGAGAACTGGAAAAACAGGCAAAGCAAATACAGATAAATTTGTTTTTAATAAAGGAGTTAATTTTCTTTCAACCCTATATAAAACAATAGCAATTAAAAACTTCATTTTTTTGAAAGTAAAATATTTACATATGAACAAGTAACTGTGCAAAATTTACATGAAAAAATGGAAAGACGGGATTTCCTAAAAGACAAAATAAAAGGCGTAACAGTTCTCAGGTGTCGGTAAAAAATACTGATCACTCAGCTCACGCTCTCGCGGATCAGGGTCCGCCGCGGGGCTCCCGCGGAGAAAGCCCGAGTATTTACAGTCATAAAAGTACTATCAATAGACAATTTGATACAATAACCTCTGAAAATATAAAGAACCAATTAGTATATTTGTAATAAAAAAATAGGTACAAAGAAGGGGCTTTGCTCTGGACGTCTGTAAAGGGGCCCACAGCTCGCGTACAGTCTCTTAGCAAAATAGTTCTCGCCCGCTCACAGAGCCACCTCCGGTCCTGTGCCGGCACCACGTACGAGTTCTGGCAGAACACGCCGACCACGTTCCAACACTTGATTCACACTGAGAAACAGTCTCTCGATGATTCTCCTCAACGTTGATTTTATTTCATCTAAGTTTTCACTTTTAGCTAAAAAACACAGTGCAAGTAAAATATATTTATGCTGAAAAGGTTTTCATCTCTCTTTAACTTTACAGCTTTACAAACTATAGCAAATAAAATGCATTTGTACAGAGGCCGACCACACACTCGGGGTCGGGAGCCGCGGGGCGTGCCGCCGGGCGGGACGGGGCTGGCCCGCGGCAGCCACGCCGTATCGTGTCCCTCGAGAACTCGGACGAAGGGGCGGGAGGGGGCAGATAAATAGTCTAAAATCAGTTCGCTTTGCCAACTGACTGGTACAAAATAAAATAAGTGAAATGAGGTCATCGGCTTGCAGACACACACCTACGCGGGAAGTGGGGTCAAACTAAACCCAAACGCACAAATAATGCAGAAACCGCCAGGAGTTGACAGAGGGCAGCTAATTATTTGCTAACGATTCGGTCAGTTTTTATATATGGCTTGTTTGGCAAGAAGGCCACTCAATCGAGGATGAGTTAGGGTTTAACTGTCCGTATTTAAGAGCGCCCGCGGGCCTCTGTTCTTTGTTTACAGAAACTGGTTTTCCTCCGAGTGAAGAGCTGACGTAGAAACAGGAATATAAAACGGTTCCATTGCAAAGAGGTGGCTGTTTTTGAAACAATATCCCGTGGGCCTGTCACAAACAGGCGTGCTCTGCGAACGTGTAAAGCCGTCCCGGCGTCCCCGAGGAGACGCGCCGTCCCGTGCTACTTGAGGAGCGCCTTGTAGAGCAGCAGCGAGTGGCTGGTCTCGCGCTCATTCTCGAGACAGAATATGAGGTCCCTGAGGTTGACCCGCGTGATCCTTTGCCGTGTGAACTGCCGGGGGGCACCCATGCCGGAGCTGCCTGGGACCGCCGAGCCGGGGCCCGAGCCCTGGTGAAGAGAAAGCATATGGCCGAGTCAGCGGCGCGCAGAGGTGGGCGGGACTGAGGGTGGAAGGAAGGGCAGGGCAGGGCCCCCAGGGCCCCGGAGGGCACACCTGGGGCAATGAGTCTCCCCTAGTGTCCCCAGGAACCCTGATGGTGGAGGCGGCGCCCCACCAACCCCCGCCCCACACTGAAGTACTCCACGAGGCCCCATGCAGATGGCGAGGTGGGACGTGCACCCCATGGACCCGCAGGGCCCAGCACTCGCTGGGCACTCGTTGGGCACTCGTTGGGCACTCGCTCCCCAACACTGACCCACCCTCCCCACAGCTCAGACTCTGGCCCCTGGGGCCTAAGGAGGGAAGAAGGGGCTGCAGCTGGGCTCGGAGCCAGGGACCACGACCCCCAGGCACTTGGGGCTCAGGCAAGGGCAATGCCTGGGGCCAGCCACACAGTCCCTCCTTCAGCGACAAGGGCACATTCCCAATGCCAGAAGGTCGACATTCCAGAACCAGAGAGGCCGCCACCTGGACACAGCACCCTGTGGTCACCACAGTTTCCCGTCGACAAGAAGGGACTCGCTGCCCGCCCCTCAGGCCCCGGGAGGCCTGAGTCTCTGAGGCTCAGAGGGGACCCCGGGCCTCCTGGAAGCGTCCGTCTGTGGGTCGCTTGGCAGCAGTGGCCCACAGTCTCAATACGTGCCGCCACCATTGGACCCCAGCACAAGCCACCCGCTCCTGACTGGATGGTCCTCGTTCCCCCAAGTGGAGTGCAAACTAGGTGCCTGCATATGATGGTTGAAGCTGCCCATGTGTATTTTAAAGGCAAAACCACACTACTTTTACAGCATTTTTTCAAGGCTCAAGGTGGGAGCAGAGGGACAGGGCCGCAGTGCTGCAAGTGGCCAGCAGGTGGCAGGCCAGGTTGGTCCTGGTCCAGGGACCAGGGCCTCGTCCCACAGAACCTGAGGGACCTGTGTATCTCCCGTGTGACTTCCACCAACACTTACATTCTCTGCAGGCCCCCTGGACCCCCCACACCTGGGACCTCTGACTGCTCTTCCTCATCTGAAAGAACTGCCTGGGCTCCCTGGGAGTTCTCCCGAGTGCCTGCGACGCCCCAGCGGCACCGCTCGAGTGACAGACGGCCGATTCGGGCAGGCCTAGAAAGGCTGCGGCGCAAACAAGCCACTCAGAGCAGGGATGGGCCAGCCCCGCAGGCAGCCAGCAGCGGAGCCAAGGTCAGCATCAGACAGGGGCTTCGGCTCCCCAGCAGTGCAGGTGAGGCCGCCGCACCCTGAATTCACACCGCCCCCTTCAGGGGCCACCTGCCTCTGACACTGCCACCTGGGCCACAGTCCATGTCCCTACTTTCAAAACTCCGTTTCAACTGCTGAGAACAGACAAGGGGGGGGGGCACGCGCCGCAGGCCCAGACTCTAAAGGCGGTAAAAGTCAGAAACCGAGACAAACAATGTTTTCTAAAAACAAAACAAACGCCCAGAATCAGACACAGAGAACAGACTTGTGGTGGCCGGGGGGCAGGAGGGGGTGCGATCGGTCAGGGTGGGCACGGGCCAGACTCCCAGTCAGGAAGTGGGTCCGGGGCCTGCCCGACAGCACAGAGCGCCGTCAGTGGTCAGCATCACCGTACTCTGCAGGGCGAGACGGCGACAAGGCAGTCTGGTCAGTGTGACACGTACAGAGAGCAAGTCACCGTGTTGTACCCCTAAAACTAACGCAGTACTGCACGCCAACTGTACTGCGTTTCTAAAAAGACACACACATTTCAACGTAACTCATTTTTAAAAATCAAACCTGTTGCCAAAAACTCTGACGGGCACGTGCCCCCAGGGCCAGGACAGGCGCCCCCCGGCCAGCTCTGGGGGCCAGGCTCTGAAGGTCAGTGAGCGGGGGCAGCCAGCGGCCCCCTCGTTCCTGCAGACTTCCACAGAGACCCGTGCTCGAGGACACCCGCCTCACCCTCAAATGTCCTCTAACCCCACAGGCAACTGCCACTTCCCCCTTTCTCCCAGGTCCGGGGCGGGCGCTCCCTGCTGCACCGGGGCACTCTGGTTGCAGAGGGTCCACCTGCAAGGTGAGGACCCCTGAGCAAGAGGACCCGAGCCAGGGCACAGGACAGCTCCGCCCACAGCAACCCCAGCAGAGGCCTGCGGTAACAGAGAACCTGGGACCGCGGCCCGGCCCTGTCCTGCCCTGTCCTGCCCTGCCCTGCCCTGCAAGCACTGACAGGAGTGGACAGTAACCCTGGACGTGTCATTCACACTGCCCCCAAGCAACACCATCCTGCCCTGGAAGAAAGGGCACCGTGCACACCCTGCCCCCGGCTGGGTTTAGGAAGGGACGGGGAAGGCGGCGGTTTCTCCTCAGGACAGATATACCAGGATCAAGGCCCCCCATCAACCCGATAGGCAGCCAATACTCAACGTGAAGCAGGGGTGGGGGTGTGCGGGGATCCCGCAGGGGTGCACAGAGGCAGCCCACAGCAGGTCTGCAGGGGGAAGGGGGAGGGGATCTCACCAAACTGGCTGAGGTCACCCCTCCCCACACCGGGCCACCAGGACCTGTCCGTGACACTGAGGGGGAGCGCCCACACCCGCAGTGCCCAGGGCCCTCCAAGGGGCTCCAGGCGACAGGCACCTCTAACCTGCTCCAAAGGCCAGGCTGACAGGGTCGCCCGCACAGGCTCCGGCTGGCCCGCCAGCCCCCACGACACTGTGTTCCCGGCTTGCCTGCCCCCATCTCTACGCCCTCACGCCAGCACAGGTGGTCCAAGGACATTCCGACTCACAGCAGCTATGACACAGGCAGACACTTGGGGACATGGCTTGAGAGAATGACCATCATTGTCCTGAGACAGCCAGCACCCCCTACTGTCTCCCCAAAACCCCAGCAGAACAAGAAAGAAACGTGAACCACATGGACGCTGCTCCATCAGATGACAGGCGGGGCCCACGCCCACAGGACAAGTGGCAGAAGCCCCATCCCAGGCATGGTCTGCCGCACCCCAGGCTGCGGTGGTCCAAAATCGCCGCCACTGGGAAGTCTGCCCTCCCCGCATCTGTGCACCCTAAGCCAGCCTAGCACCCACAGCACACATGGGAGGTGGCGGGGTGCAAGGTGCCAGGATGGGAGAACGAGGGGGTGAGCCTCGGAACCTGGGGATGGGCGGGACAAGTCAAGGTCATGCACGATGGGAATGCCTCGGCCAGAGGCCCCACGCCCTCCCACAGCCCAGCCCAGCCCAGCAGCAGTCCTGCCAGGCCCAACACAGCAGTACTGCCAGAAGGGGGCGCCAGCCAACCGCCGATAGTGTGGAGGACCCCACAGGAGCGGAAGCCAGGCCTGGAGAACCACAGCAGGAAGTCGGAGGAGGGGACCCCACTCGTGTCAGAGACGGACAGTCCGGGAAAACGGCACGCGGTACAGTGGCACCTCTGACAGCAAAGAAATACACACCAGCGCCCGAGAGCAGGAGAACCACCTTCATCTGAAACTCAAAAACTAGGAAGGAAATTTAAAAATGGAAGAAAGAAAGAGTTGAACACGAGAAATAAGCAGAAAGAAAAGACAAAGCGTCTGAGAAACGAGTAATTCGCTGCAAGGTGCCCCGGGGGGACAGACTTGGAGGGAACCGCAGTGAAGCAGGAAGGAGAGGCAGGGGCGGGCGAGCATGGAACCGCGCGGGAGGAGGACAGAGCTCGAGGGGCCCCCACGGGGAGAACGGACCGGTCGGAGCCGGCACCACAAGGGAACGTTCCAGAAGCAGAGCAGCAACAAAGCCGTTCCACTGCCGAGGGCCCTGGAACAAGTGACCCGGATACTCCACTCTCACCGCCCTCACGGCGCAGCTCGCCATCAGAGACAGAGCTGGGTGCCCTGGTCGGAAGAGAAGGCCAGGCCGAGGCCGGAGTGACCCTGGCACCAGGCCCTCAGGGTCGCCGAGGGCAGTGCATGTGAAATGACCCCCTCGGGCTGAGGGGACCACGCTGCGCACGTGTGCAGACCGTGCCCTGCACCGCACAGACGCTCCGCCACGGCACAGGTGCCATCCAGACGAGATGGCGGATGCCACGGCACAGATGGATGGACGGACGGACAGAAATGAGCACCTGTACCATGTGACTGTGCAGCAACGCCAAAGAAAGGAAGAGGATGGGGGACAATTACGTGGAAACCAGGGAACACCCACTTGAAAAAGGTTTGCGTGCAAAAGCAACCACTGGGATAGGACACGGACCTTCGTAAACACCAACACACACTGCTCGTTCACAAGTGAAGAACGCCCCTCTCACAGAGACACGGTGAACACAGCGCACACACCATCAAAGTGTTACGTGAGTCAGGGCTGAGACATCAGCCACGCCAACCATGGTGGGAGGGCCACACTCTCCCAAGAAGAGGGGGGGTCCCCACACGGCCCATGAACGAGGCCCAGACACGGGCCCTCGGGAGCCCCTGCAGCGAGGGGCAGAGGCTGCAGACGGCGCTCGGGGGACAGGGGTCGGGATGGCGGTCCTGACTGAGGGCAGCAAACCTTAAAGCCCGGTGGACACAGGCAGACGCTCTTCCACACTGAATGTCACAATTCACAATGAAGCTGTGACACTCAGACAACGCAACCCACGACACGGCCACCCTGCCACAAGGCGGCCGGGGCCGAGAGCGGGCCCGGAGTGGCGCCGGCCAGCGTGCAGGGCAGGCCAGGAGACAGGTCCGTAGGCAGGACAAGGGCACGTCTCCTGGGAACCCGCAGCCCTCCACCCCCGTCCCAAGGACGCGCCTCGTTCTCAGGCATCCACAGCATGGTCACCACACCGCTCCTCAGGCTGTGACACCAGGAGCTGTGCTGACACCCTCTGCCGGTGCGGCTACGGGAACACAGATCCTCGGCTCCACCACAGGGGCACCAACCGGCAGCACCCCTGCAGGGGGCTGGGCCACCCCAGCAGAGCGCCCCACGCACTGACCTTCACCCCAACCCCATAAAGAGGCTCGTGCACGAGGCTGGTCGGGGCAGCACCCTCTGTGCCTGAGCACGGCAGGCTGAGCTACAGCACGTGGTCTGTGAAACGCTGTGGAGCTGACCAACAGCCAACCCTTGACACGGTCAGGTCGGGTGAGACGCATCTGCACAGCAGAGGCGACTGAGGCCGGATCTCCTGTCCATCTCCTCCTGCATGCCTATCCCTGCTAGCAATAGGGGAAGGGTTTTTAGATACCTGTGTGTTACAAAAAAAAACCTGCACGATGCCTGATATTGCACGAAATGACTTTGCTGACCACAGAACAGAAATCCCTAACAACCCTAATTAATGCTGCCTGCTTCCCCACCTGGTAAGTTAAGGACAAAATTAAACTATGGACAGACCAGCTGCCAGAACGCTGGAGGAAGCTGTTGCTAGGAATATTTCTTAGGGAGTCACCACTCAAAAGCTTAAGATTTATTAGAGCCACTACCCCTCCCAACCCTGGACAGGAGTGTATAGAAATAAGGAGTTCTAGTTGAAAATAATAATCTCAATGCATGGAAACGAACACAAAACATGCCCCCCTCACAAGATGTATAAATCAAAAAACCTACACAAAAAAACAGTTACCTAACCGAGACAAATCTGACCTTAACGGACAACAGCTAATGTCTACATAACCTATAAATCACCCCTTGCACCCTTTTAACTTAGACTAATCCCTGGAATCTTAATAGACACCTAGTTACTAATTGGTACCTGAAAGTTTGTGCCTGTATGGCTTCGTTGGCTATCTGACTGATGACCCTCTTGGTCAAATAACCTTTGTTTAATATGGTTGATCTGCAGGACCTCCTATACTTTTCGGTAATTTCTTCGTTTAACATGATTGATCTGTAAAATCTTCTGTACTTTTTGAAACTGTTCTTATAGTAACAATTTCTGTTTTAATAATCACACTATGTGTTCAATGTTGCAATAAGATGGATTTTTCCAGGTGAGTCAGTCCAGCCCAAAAAGCCTGGCTGTCCTGCGGCGCCCCACCGGGTCTCTCGCTCCAGTCTCTTCGCCTGAGCCGTGCACCCTTCCGGGACCCTGAGACCCCGCCGAGGCCGGACCCCGGCAAAAAGCCAAAGGAGGGTCTCTTCGCAGTGACGCTGAGCAAGCCCTGAGTGCATCACGTGAAAAGGCAGACAGAGGCCGGCGAGAAGGCAAGGGACCCCAGACAACACACAGGGTGCTCTGTGGAAACGAGGCGGTGGACAGGGAGCCAGCACCGCGTACACACACACCGCCCTGACAACGCTGCACCCCAAAACAAGCCACAGCAGTCGACCCAGAAGGAAGCAGACAGCGACTAGAGGACGGTGCCCTGGAGGGGACTCTGAGACGAAGATTCCGCCTGCAGCCGCGAGGCTGGACCGGACAGGAGGGGAGCGGGGCCTTGCGCCCCAGAAGGCGCTCCTCCTCCTCGCAGTGGGGGGAGCCCAAACCCCGTCTGTCGTGGGGACTAAATAAGCCACTGGACCCGCTGGGTGACAGGAACCAGGGTCCTCTGAGGGAAGGAGGGCCGGCCGGGAAGAGCCCCCTGCTCTTGGACTTGACCCTGAGATCCGAGCGTGAGCCCCTGCACACAGGAAACGCCGCATCACCACGCCGGGCCCTTCGAGGTTGCTATGACGCTCCGATGTCCCCCAGCAGGCTGCCGGGCTCTCGGGGACATGCTCGTGGCAGGGACCCAGCAGCGCCGGGAGAGAGGGGGTGCCGCGTCTCTCCCGCCCTCTCTGAAGACAACGAGAGCAGCCCAGGTGAGGGCGGGCACGCGGAATAAAGAACACGGACTCCGTGCGAACCCCGCTGGCTAGCACACCCCCTACGCAGCCCCCAAGGCCGCAAGCGGGCACCGGGTGCCCACCTCAGTCCGCCGCGCCTGGCCCCGCGGGAAGCCGCCACCTCTTCTGTCCCCCGGCAGCTTCTGCGGGTGTCTCCCACCTCCGTGAAGAGTGACCAACTCCGGTGCCCCCGCCCTCGCTTCCTTACACGGGGCGTCGTGGTGAAGTCGGTTCCCTTGAGCAAAACACCAAACACACCGGAACCAGTGCAAACCGGTTTCTCGCCGAGGGGCCCACCAGCCACAGCGGGACAGTGGAGAGAGGCCCCCGGGGCCGCACCTAACAGGTACCGGGACTTCCACACAGCGGGTTTCAAGTGCAGAAAGGAGCATGCGCACAGCACGCACTCGCGCGCGCATGCGCATGAAGACGTGGCACCTTGCGCGCATGAAGACGTGGCACCTTGCGCGCATGAAGACGTGGCACCTACGCTCGCCGGGCCTTTCGCAGCGTGGAGGGGCCCTCCAGCCTGGAAAGCACCCTCCAGCCTGGAAAGCACCAAGGCTCCTCGCAGCAGCTGCGGGGGCGGGGGCAGGGGCGGGGGCAGGGGCGGGGGAGCGGGCGGGGCAGCGGTGCAGGCCCGGAGCCGCTCGCCAGTCAAGACAGCACGCAGTCAAGACAGTCAAGACAGCACGCGTAGGGGATGGGGCAACACTGCAAAGGGATGGAGAAACGGTATGAAGAAGCGTCCAGTAACCAACTTAGAAATAACGAGAGTATTGATTACCACCCACCGAACGCAACAGGAGCCCCCTAGTCAGCACACGGGGGAGACGGACGAGGCATGAGGGAGACACCCCAACCTGGCCACCACCACAGTGTGTGGGCCCAGGCGGCGGGCAGCCACGGCCAGATCACCAGGGTGGAAGGCCAGCACTGGGACAGCTGGCTAGTGACCGGGGCAGGGCACCGGGGCCTAACCTCCACTGTCTGGCGTAGGAGACTAACAGGGCACATGCTCTGGACCCAGGAGAGAGAGAGATGCTGCCAGGCCTGCAGGTGAAGCGGGGCCACGTGCGAGGGCCAGCCGGCGGGAGGTGCTAACTGCCTAACTGCCTAGGCTAAGGGCAGACAGCGGGGGTGCAGGCGGGAGACAGTACTGGCATTTGGGGGTGACAGGCAGCAGAGCACCAGAAACAGACTGTAGGCACTATGGAAACAATACAGCAAGGAACAAATAACAATGCAAGAATAAACTTTTGCATACGCACACTCTGAATGTAAAATATGTATGTAACAAATGCACATGCACATGTACTTGGGGGTGGGCGGAGAGCAAGAAGGTGAAGAGGAAAATGTGTCAGCGTTCAGAATTGAGAGTGAATGAGGGGATTACTGTACTATTCCTGCAACTCTAGAGTAGGTTTGAAACTACAAGAAAAACATTTAGAAAGAAGTTCACTGACATATTCTGGGGAGACGGTAACAGGCAGCATTTTTTAGGATATCGCCAAAGGCCAGTAGAAAACGCAGAGCAACCAAAGAGTGAGGCCGAAACCAGCAGACGATCTTGAGAACAAAACCAGGGAAGATGAACCACAAACAGCCACACCCCAGAGGGGCATCTCAAAACCGTGTAGGACGAATCCGAGGGAGGCAGCTGGGCACCACCAGGCTGGCCACCCCCAGGGGCCAAGGGCCTTCCCTGAAGAGCGGGAGCTGAACTGGGAGGCTCGGTCCACTCACTCAGCAGCCAGCACTGGGGGCCCTTGCAGGACCTGCCAGGGCTCTCGGTCAGAGAGCTCAGCCGAGCAGGAGGGGGCAGAGGAAGGCGCAGGTCTGCGTGGGCAGGGAGCCAAGCCATGGGCTCCTGGCGCACGAGCACCCACACTCATGTTCTATGGAAAGGACGTGCGAGGAGCCCGGCCAAGCCACAGACCTCCCTCACACCACACCGCTTCGTAGAAGTTTGAGAAAACCCAAAACTCACAAACGGGCAGCTGAGAAGCATCAGAATCAAGTCCCATATGAGACACCACAGGAAGAAAGAAAAGAACAGAATGACATCTCTACACACAACGAAAATACCAAAAATGGTGGAAAACTGTAATGTGTTCATTCAAAACAAGCTAAAGACCTTAAGGAAACAACTACAGGCACAAAAGAACGACAAAAATCGGAACTGGCAAGACTCAGAAATAAGCTGATGACACCAAGCATGAAAGGCTGAACTAAAAGAACAAAAGAGCAAACAGGCACGACAAGTAGCGCCTCCGTAAGGAGGTAGGGAGTAGAAAATAATTGAAAGTACAAATTGTTTTGGAAGGAGCGAGACTGGAAAAGCCCAGCAAAGCAGACACAACGGAGAGTAACAGACTCTCTGAAGAGGAAACGAAGGAGTTAGAACCACCGAGGAAAACACGCCACACGTGGGAGCCGACGTGCACGGGAGGCACACGGCACGCCCGGAACAAGCACCTCCACTGAGAGGCACGGCTGGGGCACAAAGGACACACGACGCACGGGAGAAGAGCAGGCACCACCAGGCGTGGACGGCAGCACCCTGTCCCAGGAAGCGGATCCGGAGCAGCACACGCACGGCTCTGAAGGGGAGAGACGGGAGCCACGGGCTCGCATGGCCGTTGAGACTGACCTTCAAGTACAAAGGGCACAGTCATCGACATGTGAGAATCTGGGGGCTGGGGGACCCATGGACCGTTCCAAAACGTCTGCAGAGTTGGGTTCAGAAAAGCAAAAGTTGATGAGCAGACGGTTCGCCAGTTTTACACACGTGTTACTTCCTGAACTGGAAGTTAAAGGGGCCAACGGGGGAGAGCACATTACTGCTGAGTGACAAGCCCGGCCCCCTGGGGTACAGCCTCCCGGGGGGGGCCTCAATCATACCCTGGCACCAGCAGTCAGGATCACCCCTAACGTGAGACCCACCGCAACAACACCTGACACCAGCCTGGACAGGAAAAGCAGGGTTTGCGGCAAGTCTGCTAGGTCAGAAGGGCTTCAGCAATGCCGTGAGCTTTGCACAGACCCTCTCTCGCACCAAAGTGAGAGCCAAAGCTGAACTGCCTGCTGAAACACTCACCAGAGGAAGGTAAGACCCAGAGTCACTCAGCACGGGACACAAGACATCCAGCGTTCCAACAACCATTGGACACGCGGAGACACAGCTGAGTGTGACCCGCGGTTGAGGAAAGAGGCAGACGATGGAGATGAACCTGAGAGTGTCCAGATGCTGGACTTGACACAGACATTAGGCAGCTTTCATCAATAATTGGTTTAAAGAATAATGGGAAAATGTGGTCTCAACGAGTGAGCAGAGAGGGGATCTCAGCAAAGAAATAGAAACCATAAAAAGACCTAAACAAAAGTCCTGGAGCCACAGAACACACTAGCAAACAAAAACTTCACTGAAGGGGCTTAACAGCTAGCCAGAGACGTGGTCAGGGAACTCGAGGATAAATCAGTGAAAGTTATCCATCCAGTCTGAAAAGAGGGCTAAATGTGCATGTAACGGAAAACGCCAGTAGAAAAAAGTAAGACTGGACAGAAAAGAATTTTGAAGAAATAAAGGCAAAAATGTTCCAAATGTGAGGGAAAATGCTGTCCTGCAGGTCAAGCACCAACTTCTGAAAACTAGGTGACGATCCAAACTAACAGAACGGAGAGACAAACAGCCACAGGCTGGACACTCAGTCTGCGGTCCGTCCGCTGGGACCCGGCGACCAGGGAGCGGCGCTCTGAGCGGCCGAGAGGAGTCTGCACGTCTGCGGTGGTTCACCAGGTCCAAGAATGTGAGCGTGTAGTTCCGCAAAGCACACTAGCTTTCCTTCTCTCCGGTGATATGGACGGGGGAAACGCTGCACTGGAACAGGAATTTTAGAAACGAAGCGATCCCCATCATAAAACAGAGGGGTTCGAGATCAGAGGGAAGATGGGGAAGATGGCTAAGTCCTGGATTCGCTCACCCTTTACAGTCCGTTGTCCTGTAAACTAAATGGTATACTTCTCGATCTGCTCGGCTTATTCAAGAATACAGAAGAAATTAGACCTCAAATTTAAACAGAGTTGGAAGAAACAGACAGACCGTCGATCCAGGATGTTATACTCAGGGAAACATCATTCAGAAGCGAGGGAGAAACACAGCTGTTGTCAGTAATGAGAATCGAGGACCCCATCCCTGCAGGCGGCACTGGCACAACTGGGCCGGTGCTGCCAACGGACACGGCCTCGGGGAGGGAACAGTGAGCACCGAAAGCGGCAGAGGCAGGACCGTGTCAGGGACACGGCTTTCTCTTCCTGTGATTCAGTTCAAAACACCAGCAGTTGCAGGCAAAAATAACGCCCGTTAAGGTGGGGTTTCCAACAGTGTATAAAAACATGCCATGAGCAGAGGAGAAAACTGACCAGCCTGGGCGGACGCACTGTGCGGGAACGACCAGCCCCACTCGGGTCCCCCCACCCCGGGAAGAACAGCGGCCCCGTGAAGGCCATTCTCCCGAGGACTACCATCTCCCGTGTCTTTTTAGAGTCCATCTAAACCTCGCTGTACTCAGCGATGGTAATAAAACTCCTCTTGGAGAGAACTCAGCTCACGTGACGCTCATGAATTAAGTGGGTTTGCGTGGAGAGGGGCAGCTGTATACATGAGGATGCCCGCTCTCCTGACAGAGTCCGACTACCCAAGAGGGGCCTGCCAGGTGGCCCACGTCCCTCCAGCCCCCGTCCCCACACACCACTGTACCTCTGTCCCCGAGCCTGGACCTGGAGAGTCTACTTTCCGCTTTTTGCGGGGCCCGATGGCAGCCAGCGCGGTGAGGTTGGCGTCCCGCTGCCTCATCTGCGCCAGCTCCTGCTGCTGCATCTGTGTGACAAGGGAATAAGAATGGTCTTCTCACTGCCAAGTGGCACACAGGCCCCAAGGGGTTGGCACAAGCTTTCTACATACATTGCGATGTCCTTAAACAGTAAGCACATTCTGCAATTAGAATAATAATACAGCGAGAGATGCTCGTAAAACACGCAGAACGTGTGAACAGATTTAGCAAGTATGAAGACTAAATGCACCTCGTGAGGAATCAGCAGTAAATTTAAAGTCGGGAAACACCTGTGCAAATACTTCTTTAAATTTTAACCCTCACCCGAGGGTGCATTTAGTGATTTCAGAGAAAGGAAGGGGGAGAGAGAGAAGCATTGATCGGCTGCCTCCCGTATGCACCCAACCAGGGACCGAACCCGTGACCCAGGTACATGCGGTGACGGAAAGGAACCTGAAGCCTTTCGGTGCACGAGCCTATGTATCAACCACCAGAACGACCCGGCCAGGGCTGAACACTTCGGTAGCTACGGCAGTGCCAGCCGCACAGGAGTGCCGCCACGCCCACCCCACTCTCCTGCCGGGTGTTTTGGGCACGTGAGCACGCCTCTCCAGTGCCAGAGAAGGGTCCCGACCGCAGAAGCCCCTCCTCACCTCCTTCGCCTTCTGCTTCAGCCTTAACTGTTCTGGATCCTCTTGTCGGGACCGAGACTGTTTTTCAGAGAGGAGACGGGAGAGAGGTGAGTGATGCACTGAATGTCGTCCCCCGACAAACACACAGTCTTGTTCACAATGTGGTAATGCCTCCATCGTGACGAGAAACATGTTCAATTGTTTAAATGCTTGAAGCCAAGGATGAAAATTCACACCGCGCATCACGGAGAACAAAAACAAACAGAACTCTTCGGAAAGCGATGCCACTCGGAGAGAAGAACCCAGGCAGGGTCTCCAACGTGCCTGTCGGCTGCAGGGACCTGAGTGGGTGGCACTCGAGGACGGGGCACCGGGACAGGGGCTGCCCCCGTGCCAGGTGTGGCTCCCAGGGCCTCGCGCCAGAGAAGGGACCCCGCTCCCGACCAGCTGCACCCGAACACCGCTCCATCCGCACGGGAACCCCGAGGGCGACGCCCAGAACGCGCGCCAAGCCGACCGCGGGCACTCGCCTTGGCCGCGCGCATCAAGATCTCCCTCTCCTGCTCGTCCTTCCTCTGCTTCTCGATCTGGTCAAGCTGCTCGAAGAACTTGAGCTGAGCCCGGACGTCACTTGCCTGCTCGTACCGGTCGTCGTCCTGCAGAGGGGAGGACGGGGTCAGTCCGGACTTGGACCCCCAGCCGGCCGGTCTGTGCCTCCCACCCAGGTCCAGGCCCCACGGCCCGCCCCACAGGCCCGGGCCCCTCGCGTGCACCCGGCCTGGCACCCGGCGCGAGCTGCACGTCTGCATGGGACAGAAAGGCTGCGCGAGCCCCTGGGGGGGTTCCCACTGCGCACACTGAAATCTGGGTTGTCCAAGTAACATTTAGACACTTTTACAGAACAACGTCTTAAGTCAAAACAGCCCCCACTTCCACTCCGACCGCTGCCCTACAGGCGCAGTCCACGAGCTGCCCGTGCTGCTCCGTGGTGCTGGCAGATGGCACTCACGGCTCTGGAGCAAGCTGGGGGCGTGCTAACTGCTGCTGTGGAGGGCCTCAGGCGCGGGGACCCTCCCCAGCACACAGGGAGGACAACATCTGAGTCACCTGAGCCGGCCGCAGTGCAGGTCTCCAGCTTCAGCCGAGAACCCCGGGTGCAAGGCCCCACCACATCCAAGCTGAAAGCCACCTCCGCCCCACCCCTGCCCCTCCCCGCCAGCCTGGGGCAGAGCACCCCACAGTCCCGCGGCCACAGAGGTGGGGCCTTCCCCAGACCAGCTCTGCGGAAACTTGAACGAGCCAGCCGGCCGCTGCCCATGCAAGGATGGCAGGGCATCCTGTCCCAGAAGCGGCACGTCACCTTGTAAGAGAAGTTCTTCTGCTGAGCCGTTTCTGATATCTTCTCCACGAGGTTCTGCAGCCTCTGCTGCGTGGCATGCGACACATAGCTCACCACGTCGGGGTGCAGCTCCGTGATGCCATGCTTCTTACCTGGGGGTAGAGTAACGGTGCAGGCGCTTCAGTCCTCCCCCACGCTGCTGCCTGCGCAGCCCCAGGCGGCCCAGGGAGGCCGCAGGCCGAGCGCCGTCAGCCCTGACCCCATGAACAACACGACACAGACAGGCCCCCTGGTGGGGAGCTGCCAGCGGCCACGGTGCCCACCGAACCCCGTGTGCACGCAGACATCGGCAACAGTCATGAGGCAGAAACACACCTATTTCTAATATCCGTCTCTGCAGAGGCGCCGGGAGAAGGAAGGTTTCGTCTTTGCAGGACCGAGTGAGCGTGCCCACCAACTCGGAGTTCGTGGCTAAGATTCTCGCACTTTCTTCCGACAGGTTGACTCCAGCCATTGACGCCACGTCATTGATATCATCGTCGTCCCTTCAGACAAGAAGAGAAGGTGACTCCACAAAGCCAAGGCTGCAGCGAGAGCACACTCAGCAGGTCCCGTCTCAGGGGCTGTGACTGAGGGCAGAGGGGACGGGGCCCCCTGCAGAAAGCACAGCTCACGGCCCCCCAGGCACGCATCCCGCCAGCTGCCTCGTGCACTGGGCTGCCACCGGCCATGGAAGCCTGGCGTCCCCTCTGACAGTGAGCCTGGTGTTTTAAAGAAATGCCCACTCCGGGTCACAGCAGACACTAAGTCTTTGCACACAGATGCACAAACATGGGCACCGGGCTCCCCCAGAGCTCAGACAGCGAAACCCAACACTCTGCTCGCTGCTCGGGGAGCGCCCCCAGGTGGAGCCCGTCGGAGTCACAGATCAGTCGTCTACCCGTGACCCAACCACCAGCTCTCAGGAAAACTGGGGCACAGCCAGGACAGCTTCCTGAGCCACATGCAGTGCGTGGCCGACCCGACATAGCACCCCGAAAACCCCGCGGAGGAAGGCAGCCCCAAGAGAGCTGGGCGCCCCCAGAAAGCAGCCCCTCCGTGCTGGTGGACCTCCCGCCACGCTGGGACCCGCCCTGTCCAGCCGGCTGTCCCCGGGTGTCCCCCACAGCAGAAGCTCCCATTCCGAGTCACAGCTGCCTCGCACTGTGTCTCCTCAGCCCCCTCGGGCCTGGAACACTCCACAGCCCGTCCTGACCCACGCCCTGTGCACACGGAGGGGCACGGGCCACTGGTTTTTCGGAACGCCCTCACTTCCCTCCGACTGTCGGCCCCCACGACGAGACGCAGGAACCTCACACAAGTCACGCCGCCCTGTGCGTCAGCCCCGCCTCCACAGGCACTGGGCCTCCTGGGCCCTCCGGGGTCCTCCCGAGCGTGCCCTCTGAGCCCAGCCCTGTGGCCCCTGCCCAGCTGCCCCATGTCAGGGCGCCCCGCTGCCCACGGTTGTCAGTTGAGGGCCCGCCGTGTGCACATCCCATTGCTCGTGAACGACCAGTTTGTCCGGTTTGTGGCCTCACGGCCCTCTGTTGTGGCCGTGGGAACCATCTGTTCCTACACGTGGCCGGTAGGAGGGTGGCAGTCCACCCAGCACCGCTCTCCAATGCAAGGAGACACGCCAAGCCCCTCGCCTTCTGACCCAGGCCCACCTTTCCCAGGCGACCCGTTGGAAGGTGAGACCTGAGCGCCTGCTGCCCGCTGCCACCAGGTGTCACTGTCCCCAGCTCCAGTGGGCAGGGCGATCTCAGGCCTGTCTGCACTGAGCCACAAGCCAACCCCAGCTGACCACGAGTGTTCCATTCCCACACGCACCACCACCCCAGGGGCCGTGTGGCTCCCTGCGCTCCGCACTTCACTGCTGGGGGAGGCCGAGGCTCCCACAGTCACCGTCCACTTGAGGTTCTGATCCACAGGGCGCCCCACCTCCAGCTGCAGCGCCTGTGCCCCCCACCGCGCTGCCCCCAAGCGGGGCTGCCCAGGCACGGGGCAACCTGATGGGAAGGGGAGGCTCACAGAAGCCTCTCGACACCTGATACTTCCTGCGGCCCCATCCTGACGACGGTCACCACCACAGCCCTTCTCCTGCTGCACCAACGCCCAGGCTCCTGGCGAGGGGCCTGTGCACACTCCCGAGGGCGCTGAGTTTGGGGGCGAGAGGCGTCACACCCTGCGACCCTGGTGCTCTGCGTCAGCGGCCTTTCTGTGACTTCATGTGGAAAGTCCTTACCGAAACGAGCCGCCCCCTGGCTCCTTGAGCTTGTTTTTCTGAGCAGCAGCTGCCTGGGCCGAGACAGCAGAAAGAGCTTTGGTTCCAGGCAACACGGCAGGCTTCACCACCGGGACTGCAAAACAGGGGCGGGGAGGACCCCGACGTCTGTGCGCGCAGCCCACCCGTGCACGGCGGGGACCCAGGAACGTGGCTCCCGTGACTGGCGCACCAGGCGGGGCTGTCCCCACCCCCCACGGTCAGACTCCTGGGGGCACAGGCGTCAGGCTCTGCCCGACACACAACAGCGGGGGGTCACGTCTCATAAGCCTTTGGCCTCCCACTTCGCCCCGACGTTGAGGGCAGACAGCACTGCGGAGGCCTTCAGTGCCGTTGACATGCACGCCTCTGCGGCTGAAAGGGCCGGTTTCGCTACGTGTGTCCCAGAAAAGGGAGAAGCTGGCGGACAGGATCTCAGCCTCACCTGGCTGCAGCGGGTTCAGCTGGATCTGCTGGGGCGTGGTCAGCACGATGCGGTTGTGGGGCTGCCGGAGGGCCACCATCGGTGTCTGCGTCAGCGTCACCTGCGGGGGCCGGATCAGTGCTCCGGGCTTGGGCGGCTGCTGGATCACCTGAGGCAAAGCCACAGCCCGTGAGCAGTGACAGCGGCCAGTGCCCTGTCCACAGCCATCCCCCTGCCATGGCCCAGGTGGGGACAAGGTCAGACCCTAGCACCACGTCAGCGCTTCAGGGCAGATTTGCCACCTGGACACTGCACGTGACCCAGCCGGGGAGAGGCCACTTCTCCCCGCACTTCAGGAAGGTGACATGCCACCTGGGGGAACAAGGCAAGACTTTGTTCCTCCTCCTCATCTTCTCTGAGAGAGGAGATGACATTCGCGCTGGGGGAGGTTACATTTCCTACATCCTGCCTCAAACCTGACCCTCAAAAAAGAGCCTTTCCCACTGTCCCCCAGACCTGACCTAAGCCCCAAGGCCATGCACCTGCTGCTCCCCTGAGGCAGGGCCTGCGTGGCTCCACCTGCCTTTGACTTTGCCCCCAGGCACGCATTGGCCCTCCGCTCTTCCCCTCTCCCTGTCTCCCCGTGTCCCTGTCCGGCCAGCCGCCACCTCCTGCAGCCAGACCCATCCCTGCAGACGGCGGCGCTCCAGGTCCTGGCGGGACTGAGCGCTCCCGCCAAGGCCCAGAGACCCTGCCACCAACGCCACACGGCTACGGCCCACTCGGCATGGTCCCCCTCCAGGCCAGCAGCTTCAGAACCCAGTCTCCGAGGTTTACAAAGGTAGCCTGGTGGGTACGCTGTGAGGCATGCACAGAAGGGGTGGGACGGTGCCCTGGGATCACACTGTTTCTGCAGTTCCAGCTGGTGTGGCTCAGGTTGGGCGTCAACCTGCAAACCGAAAGGTCGCGGGTTCGATTCCCAGTCAAGCACGTGCCTGGGGTGTGGGTTCAGCCCCCAGTCCAGGCACCTTGAAGAGGCAACTGATCGATGCTTCTCTGACATCAATGTCTCTCTCTCTCTCTCCCTGCTCCTCTCTAAAAACAACCTGCTTCTGCAAGGACACCTGTGAAAGCCCCACTGCGCAGGATGGGCAGAGACAGCAAAGCCTCTGAGGCTTCAGGTCAGGTCAGCCACAGGCCAGGGAGGAGCTCCCAGTCTCCGGGCAGACTCAGGGGGGCTGCCCGCTGCTGATGGTGCGTGTGCACAGCCGCACACCCCAGGGAGTGGAACGCAGGAGGGTGCGGCCTCTAACACCAGGGGACACCGGTGACGCCACTCACACCACGCACCAAAGCCCAGACTCCGGGGAAAAGTGGCTTCCCGCTGGGTTTCTTCAAGAGAACCAGCTTGTGCGTGAACCAGCCCCCGTGGCTGCCGAATGGGCCAGTTCTGCAGCCACAGCACAGGAAAGCCAAGGCCGGAGCAAACCTGCCCCCGGAATGGAAAGGAAAGTGGAACTGCCACGTGCCTGCCTCCAGCCCTGACCGCTGATAGCCGCCCCACTATCCTGTCACCCCGCTTCCTCGCCAGCAATGCAGGAAACACCCACGCAGGCTCAACCCAGGCGGCTGAGAGTCCTGGGCGATTCGGGCACCTGCCAGGCCACCATGCCAAACCGTCAGAGACGAACCCCGCAGCCCACTTCGAGGCGTCAGGAAGCCTGCGTCTGTTCTATCACTGGCTTCGAGGAACAAAGTCTCTCTAAGGTTTTCTAAAGGCCCCCGATCTGCCAGTGGAGCAACGACAGCCTTTCCCTGGCTGCGAATCTCAGAAGCTGGCCCTGACCCATCCACAGACGAACGACAGCAGCCTGACACCTCAGCTGCCACGAGCCACTGAGGCCAAACTCACCGACAGCCGGCCCACGCCATGACTCGGCCTGTGGCCACCTATGTGTCCAGCACCAGGACAGGCTGTCCCGTCGCTGGGCTGTTGCTCCTGATCACCGCACGGCAGACAGAAGTCACGGCACACATGCCGCATCCCTGCAACCCAGGAACCCCCAGCCGACACTGACGGGGCCGGGCCACCTGCTCACCCCACATCACTGAGGAATTACTACACCTCGCCACTGAGCTGACCCCTGGAGCCAGCGCCCCAGGCTGTCCTGCAGGCTGCCGAGCCGAGGCGGGCAGACAGGCGGGGCGAGGGACTGTCGCCTGCATACCAGCGGCGTGGGCTGCCCCTGCTTGCCAACGCCAACCTGTGTGGGCTGCGTGAGGCTGATGACAGGGGGCTGGAGGGCACTGGTCACAGTAGCCGCCGTCTTCCCGGCCGTGCGCTGGACGGAGCTGCTGAGCACCACGGCCGTGAGCGCGGTGGTGGCCTGCGGGGCGGGTGGCTGCTGCTGCTGGCTCTGCTGGATGAAGGCCGCGGAGTCCGGCGTCAGCTGTCTCAAGGCGGGCAAGCTCCTCTGGGCAGACACAGACACGGGGTCAGCAGGCAGCACGGCTTCAGCCCCTCCCAAACTCAGAAACGCCGCGCTCAGGGAGACGGCTGGTGCTGCTGGGCAGCTCGTGAGAATGTCATGGCACAGAGATCGTGTCAGGAATGGCCGGTGCTGCAGAACCCCGAAGCCCTCCAGGGTGGGGCCCGCCAGCCCTCGGACTACCCGGCCCGCCTGCCAGCCCTGGGCCCAGAGTGCACCGCCCCAGCATAGCCACAGTGCTGCGGTCCCCAACTCCCAGAAACACTTCTGCCAGGATAACAGACATTCAGCCGCGGAGCGATGTAAGCTATCAACATTGACTGCACACCCCACCCACCCTGGCACAGGCATGGTGACGGCCAGAGGCTTCGCCGTTACCTTCAGGAAAGGCACAAGGTACGGTTGAGGTGAAGAATTGAGTTCCCGGTAGAGCCGACTGGTGAAGTCTTCTGCTTCGATTTTCCCATCCTGAAATACAAACCCACGTGAGACCCCCGCAGGAGCGAAAGCACACGCCCACTGCTCCCGCCCCTCATCTCCCTGGTGCCCCTGCCGTCGACCCTGCAAGCTCTGCCAGGTCCGGGCCACACTGGGCGCCCACCAGTGCAGCTGCCGCAGGCTGGCCAGCCCCTCAGGTCTCCCTCACCCGGCTGCCACTCAACGTCCCATCAGGAGCCAGACCCGCCTGAAGGGGCCTCCCTGTCACAGTCAGAGCTGCCACACAGGTGCAGGGGATCAGGGCGCCTCTCCTGGGAGATGATGCCCCGCTCGGCCCGAGCTTCCAACGGGGAGCCCCGCGCGGCAGGGCTGGGGCGGGCATCCCACCGGGCCCAGGTCACACCACCATGCCGCACGCAGGACGGGCCTGGGGAGAGCCCTCACCAGCAGGTGCTGCACCAGCTCCTTCACGTTGGCCGCAGTCTCCGTGGACTGCTTCCCAGACGAGGCCAGCTTTATCAGCGTGGACAGGAAGTTCTTACACTTCTTCACGTTTTCCATCGTTTCCTGGACTCCAGGGAGAAAGTCGCCAGTGAGTGTCCCAGGAGCAGATGTGCGCCGTCACTCTGGTACATGGCCCATGCGGGGGAGGGGTGCGCAACTCTCTGAGCTCCATCAAGAGTGCAGTGACGCTCCCGGCCTGCCGCCGGGCATGGACCCCGACGAGCGCCCAGGACCCCCCACCACATGGTTGAGAGGGGCCCCAGCCATGCCTCGGGCAGCTGCCAAGTCCCTGCCAGGACTGGAGCCGAGTCGAGGCCACAGCATGCATAGGTGGCTCCCGCAGAGGAGCACACGACACAGTTCATCACGGGGAAAGGCCACGTCCACACAAGCACAGCACAAAGGGGCAAGGCTGTGCCACAGCCATGGAAGATGGGGGAGAGCCCCGCGCACGGGATCAGGACGACCACCAGTGGCGTTGCACGTGTGGGAGCTCAGGGCGCACCAATGGAGGCGGGCGGGCAGCGGCCCTGCAGACGGCCGCTCCGCTCGGCTCCCGTGCGGCACTCCCACCCCACTGCCAGGCCTCTGTCGCCGCCCAAGCCCTCCACACAGGTCATCCAGCCTGAGGGGCGCAAGCAGTGGCACTCACCGTGGCAGCCGTGGAGGTGGTGGCAGCCCCCGGGACAGTCCGCTGCGGCGTCCCCGTCTGAACGGCCGTCGCGGTCCCGAGCGAGGCTGTCTGGGCAGTGCCACCAAGCACGAGCTGAGGCTGCAAGAGTCCAGGACGGGCAATGAGCAAAGGCTGCAGGCGGCACCTTGCACCCGAGGAGAGAGCTGCCTGCAGCAGCGGGGCCCTGCTGGCTGAGCGTGCAGGGGACACCCGCCGGGCTACACCCAGCACCGCCGTCTTCGGTGCCCGAGACACAGAAGTCCGCACGCGCAGCAGAGGCAGAGTGACAAGGCTCACAGCCGGGGAGAGCCCAGTTCTCGGCGTCCACCTGGAAGCCAGGGCCACCAGGGGGCCTTCTAACGCATCAACTGCCACAGTCAACTGCCTTCTCACACGTAAACCAGACTCCTCCTGAGGAAGCGCAAGCACCGGACAGAGAAACTGTGCCCGGGAGCGCCACCGTCTGGTCTGCACACAGCCTGGTGACCAGGCTGCCCTCCCGCGGGACGGCTGGGGGGGTGGGCGGGGGTCCCGGGCCCCTCGGCCTCCAGGCCGGCCCCTCCCTGCTCCACGGGAGCAAGTCTGGTCAGGGGGCAGCACAGAAGAGGCTGGAGCAACAGGGGAGTGGGGTCGGCAGGAGGGCCACCTGCAGAGCATGAGGACACCAGGTGCGCCACCTGGGGCAGCTCGGCCCGTGAGGTCGGGCTCCAGGCAGTGGAGTCAGGACATAAACGCCACCCGTTTTCTCCACTTCCTCTTCAGTTTCTCAGATGTTCCTGTCTTACGACTCTGAGAGGAAGGACAGCGCAGCCCAGGCGCAGCCTCAGAGGGGTCCCAGCATCCCACTGGGGTGCTGGCGCAGCCCACCCTGAAGGGACCCTCCCGGGTACCCGGAGGGCTCTGAGCGGCCCAGACCAGCTTCGGGGAGGCCTAGGTGCTGAGGCAGACGGGCCTCCTTCACAGTCTGTCTTCTCTCCCTGGTGACACGAAGCCTAAGCCGTCCATCACTCCCGTCACCAGCAAACTCGGGAGAGCACGAGGAGAGGACCGCGCCCCCGCCCAGAGTTTCCCGCACACCGGGCTTGTGCCCACATCTGACACGGAGACGCTCTGCATGGCAGCACACGCAGAGCTGACCCCGTGACCCTTGAGTGCTCCCGGGGCCTGGGTGCGCCTTCCCGCCTTAGCGCCACCAGCACCCGCTGCGGACGCTGGGGGATGGAGGACAGGATCCAGGGGAGAAGGCCGGTGCAGGCTGCTCCGGACCCCGCGCCCAACTCTGGCCCCTGCCACCTCTGGGCCGCAGCCTCCTCACCCAGAAGGGACACAGAAATGACACGCAGGCCAGCAACACATCCAAGCGCAGCCCTGGCCCACGCAGACGCCTAGCCACACCCGGCCAACACCCCACTCCTGGCATGGACTCCCCAACACCCATGCCCTCCCCTCCAGCCACTCTGCTCCCGGATGTTCCATCCGACCCGGCTGCCCGGCCAGGCCTCCTCCGCTGGGACGGGAGAGCACCCCCGACCTGTGGCTCTGCGAACTAGGGGCCGAGTTGTCGGGCGCACCACAACCCATAGTGAGGCCCGGGACATGGCCCGCGACGGCGCAGCCACCACTGGAGTGTTCACGGGCGCCAGGCACGCATACACACTCCCACACACAGCTGTCCCGGCTTCAGAGATGCCCTCTAGCCACGCACCGACAGGGTGACACGGTGAGGCTGTCACGGTGGGCAGCTCGGGAAGTGCTCTCTGGCGGTCAGCTCCGTGCGGCGTCACCGAGGGGGGCCCTGACACGGCTCATGCCGGTCGCCAGAGAAAAACCCGGAACCCCGCCCTGGCCCCACGCCCGGCTCGCAGCCCAGTCCCCGCGGCGGACGCGTGCCTCACCTGCACCCCGGGCGAGCGCTGCAGTGCGGCGGCCGGCTGTGCCTGCGTCTGGGCCTGAGACACCTGCTTGATGATGGTCGCGGGGGTCACCTGCCGGGCAATGATCGGGGTCCCAGGTGCCTGGAAGACAAGCAAGGCTCATCTAAAAGGAGCAACTGTGAGCGACTCCCCACCACACGGAGCCCCCCCTGCCGCCCTGAGCACAGAGCCATGACTCGCGTGCGTCCACAGCACATCCCGGTTTCCGCCAGAGCCGCCTGACTCTCCACGCGGGAGACCAGGGCCACACGGTGCAGGCCCGCGGCCTCCGCACACACCATGGGCCACCTAAGGCTTCTGTGTCACCCGGCGACCCGGGCCCTGTGTGGGTTCCCCTGACTTCGGCCCCAAGCACTGAGAGGAGTGACGGAGGCCCTCAGCGGCACGTGTCCCCCATATCTGAAAACCAGTCACACCCAAACCCTGACGGGAAGACAGTCCAAGTCCTGAGCAAAGTGACCGTGAAGCTGACGGTCGGACGCTGACACGCACGACCAGAGCTGAAGGGACACTGTGGCCCCAGACGCCTGCCTCGCGCTGAACAGAACCGCCGGGACGGTCAGCACTGCCCGCCCCCCACTCGGGCACTTCCCGAGCCTCCCGGCGCGCACAGGCCCAGAGGCAGCACAGCTGAGGTCTCGGAGGAGGCAGTTTTCTAGAGCCATCCAGTCTCCACGCCAGCCCCCACCGGCCCACACGCTGAGGACAGCAGGGAGACCGCAGCAGCCAGGACAGCTTCGCAGACGGCAGGCACAGGACTGCCCCGGCCATGCCCCCCGGGGAAACCACGCCACAGCGAGGACCGGGCCTGGGGCCCACCCAGCACATTCTCCGCCTCAGAGCCTGTCCTCCCCACAGCCCCACAGCAGCTCGCAGCACCAGGGGCCACTCCCCCAGCCCGGCCAAGCCCAGGCGCACCCCGCTGACGGGGAGCCCATGCTCTCCTGGGGTCTGCTCTGTCCACCGGGCCTAGCACCCTGAGCCTCCGCTCAGTCCTGGGACCAGCCCAGTGCCATTGGACCGGTGCCACCACCCTGGTGCCACCAGCACTACTCCACTGTCCCCACCGCAGAGAAGGAACCAAAGCCCGGAAGAGGGGGTGATGGAGGAACAGGCAGGGCTGGGCGAGTGTCGCTGCATGGGACTCGGGCGGACTCCTCCGGGCAGGGCTGCCCCGGACGCCAGCCACAGTCCCCCGGAGCGGGCACAGGACGCCTGCCAGACGGCGCGGGCCAGCATGGGGCACGCACGCACTCACCTGGACGGCGGAGATCTGGACAGGTGGGGCACTTGTGGGGGTGGCAGGGCGGGGCGCCATGGTGGTCTGAGGCTGGGCCTGGGCGTGCGCCTGCGCCTGCATCTGGGCCAGGGCCTGCTGAGGGATCATTAACAACTGCCCGTTCTCGCTGCGCACGAGGACCATACCTGAGGACAAAGGACACCGGCGTCAGCGCCCAGGAGGCGGCGGCTCTGCGGGGAGGCCTGGCGGCACGGAGGAGGAACGGGGACCATGGAGAGACAGTCGCTGGCCTAGGACATGCCCACCAGAGACTGCGCAGGACAAACACAGGGGCAGGATCTGTGTCACGGGCTCAAGGAGCAGCCTGCCCATCGGCAAGCCGGCTTCTGCCTGCCACACTGTCCTCCCACAGCCACCCCACACTGGCCTCGGGGCGGGCACCCCTCCCTGGAGGAAGCCGAGAGCAGGGTGTGAGGGCCTGGCAGGGCCCTACTGGCACGCTCTCCCCCACACAGGCTGCCAAGCATTTCTGGCTGGAACCTCAGACCCCAACTGTCCAGGGCAGGTCCCTCCAGCCCTGCCCCACCCTTCTGTGACCAGGGGCAGCTGGGACCTGAAAGACGCGGCCACCCCCTGGAGCTTCCCAGCCAGCTGTCCTGGGAAGCCCCAAACAACCCCTCCTTCCAGCAATGGACCCGCGGCGCCCAGGCACCTCGCCCTCTGGAGTGGGGTTCCACGGCTGGCCAGGGTGGGGCTCCCCTCACAGACAGACGGGGAGAACCACTCACACTGCATGGGTCTGCGCTACTCGGCCACCAAGCAGTTTTGGCATCAAGTTCAGCTTCAAAAACCAGCCAGCAAGTCCAGCCTGGACGCTGCTAGCACCAGCGACACCCGTGTCTACCTGTGCGCTTACTTTCCACGAGGCAGCGGTAGAGGTGCCACGGGACCCACAGTCCCTGTCCAGTGGGGCCTCGGCCACGGCCACCCGCCCGCACCACACTGGCCGACCCTGTCCTCCCCGGGGGGGCCCCCCCGTCAGCCTCGCCCCTCCCCTCCCAAGCCGGTCAGGATCGCCGGGAGCTGCAGCTGGCGAAGGGGTCTGGAGACAGCCTCCGAAGCTGCCAGGCCCGGGCTCATCAGCACTGCCCGACGATGCTGACACACGACAGGCCCTCCCTGAGCTCACCCCCACCACTCAGTCCTGCCCACGGACACCCCTTCCCAGACAGAGCACGCTGACATCAGAGAGACAGCTGACCCAACCCCCGCTGCTGACCCCAGACCCGGGGCCTTGCCAGGCAGGCAAGGGCGCAGGGCGGGGGAGACAGCCGGTGGGGACGTCCCAGGCGCCACCCAGGCCCACCGTCGGGGGCAGAGACCACGGGAGAGTGCAGGGTGAGCACTCCACACTTCCTGCCGGGCCCGCCCGGCATCATGCTCCCCGTGCCCCACGTCCCTCGCCAGAGACCCCCAGACCGCATTTCTCGGGCACCCCGGGCCCTACGCTCAGGACACAGGACACAGGACACAGGACACGGGGGCCAGCCAATCCCCACAAGGAGCCATCAAGAAGCCCCGGCCGACAGGACCCGGGAGGAATGAGGAAGCACAGGAGCAGAAGGGCCCCCCCTAGACTCCGCCCCCATCACTAGGGCTGCACGGTCTGCGCCGCCCTGCCCACCCACAGACGACCCTGCCCACCCACAAACGACCGAAGGAAGACAACCGGGGTTGTCGTGGGGTGTGTGTGTGTGTGTGTGTGTGTGTGTGTGTATACGTGCGCGCATGTGGCTTCAGGTTCTCTCCTTTTTGTCGTAAGAACACCCTCTCACCGAGCATCCTTCAGGAACACAGTCTTCAGTGGCCACACGGTATTCCGCCCAGAACGTGTCTGCGTGTCCGAGCCCCACGTGCTCACTGTTCCCACAGTGCCCCAATGGCCACCTGCTAGGGGGCCGGGCGCCCCACCTGGGCAGTGAGTGGCATGGGCAGCGGGCAGCCCGAGGTCGCCCGGGAGACCACGTCCCGTCTCTGCCCAGGCCCAACTGCCCGACCTGAAGGGCGGGATGAGCCTTCCCCTGCCTGACGTGGGAGAGCTCCAGGGGAGTCCAGCGTTCCTTCCCGGCACAGCTTCTCCAGGGCCTCTCGGACTGACGTTTTCCACTGCACCCGGAACGAACAGGTAGGCTAGTCCAGGCAGCACGCCACGCGCACCAAGCATTTCTGGACTTGCCTGGGCCTCCCCCGGGGGGAATCCCTGCTGGGGGCACAAGCACAGCCAGTGCAGCCCCTCCCATGTGCCCTCTGCACAGGCAGCCACAGCGGCAGGAGTGGGACTAGACCCTGCGCCGCCCCACCCGGCGAGCATCCCCAGAGCTGCACCCGGAGAGCCCACAGAGCTGAGGGGCAGCGCTGGTCCCCGGAGAAGGGAGCGGAGCAGGGCCACATGGGCACCGTCGGAAACACAGCGGGGACTCCTGGTGAGGCCAGCCCGTGTGGCGTCCACAGAGGGGCCGGAGGGGAGGGGCCTGGGCAGAGCCCGCAGCCCAGCAGGACAGCCACGCCAGACCACTCGGACCCCCAGGGCACTGTCCTCCCCGTCTTGTGCCCATGGAGCGGGAGAGTGTCCTCGGCGAACACGCCTCTCCCTCGGCCACCACACCCCAACACTTCCATCTTCACGGGCGCCTACACTGTGGGCTCTCGACCACTCGTCACACGCGGACACAGAGCAGGGGCACACGTCACCGCTGATGCAGGAGGGGAGTGGGCTCGTCCACCGACGTGCCCCGCCCTGCACCCTCACCCCCCCCACGGCTGCGGGGGCCCCTGCCAGGGTTTGTGACCAGTCTTCTCAGGCAGAGACCTCGGCGTTCCCCGACTCTCCAGTCGAGCAGCTGGTGACCGAGTCCTCCATGTGGTCACTGTCGCTGCCTCCCTGACGTCAGCGCACCATCTCGATGGCCCTGCCAGGGTTTGTGACCAGTCTTCTCAGGCAGAGACCTCGGCGTTCCCCGACTCTCCAGTCGAGCAGCTGGTGACCGAGCCCTCCATGTGGTCACTGTCGCTGCCTCCCTGACGTCAGCGCAGACCCTCCCCACCCACACGCAGCACCGCCAGTCCTGCAGCTGCGGCCCGAGGTGCTGGATGGGGCGTGGGCCACGGCCCCAAGGACAGGGCTCCAGCCTCCAGGCCTGCTTGGGGCAGAGCTCTCAGGGCGACCACGGCAGACAGCCCCCGGGGTCCCCGCTGCGGGTGTGGGCAGGGTCCAGCCTCGTCCCTCCAGGCTGCCGCGCCCTGGTTCACCCCACAGGTTAGCTCCTTACGTCCTCTGTACGTACAACGTCAAGTGACTAACACACTTTGGTGGGATCACAAAACCATTAACGCACAAACATGCTGACGTGTAATAGACAATTTACAGCAAGTGTGCGTGAGTGTGGAAGAGTGTGAATGTGAGTGAGTGTGTGGGCATGTGAGTGGGTGAGTGGGTGAGTGTAAGGGTGGATGAGTGTGAGAGGGTGAAATTGTGTGTGGCTGTGGGTGTGAATGTGAGTGTGAGTGGGTGAGTGTAAGAGTGGGTGAGAGAGTGAGAGGGTGAGAGTGAGTGGGTGAGGATGTGGATGTGAAGGGTGTGAGTGGGTGAGAACGTGGGTGTGAATGTGTGTGAGTGGGTGTGAGTGTGTCAGTGTGGGTGTGAGAGCCCGTCTGTGGGGGAAGCAGGGCCGCCATGAACTCACCAAAGCTCCTCGCGCCCGTCCCACACCCTTCCCCGCGGCACGCTGGACATGCCAATACCACCAGTTGGTAGAAGTCACCAAGTTCTCTGCCCAGCGGCCCCCACAACACACAAAGGCATGGGCGGGCACCCGCCAGTGCCCAGCCCGTGTCGACTACGGGTCACAGCACTGTGCCGGGCCAGTCAGGACAGGTGAGTCCGGGGGAGAGCGGAGGCCTGGCCGTCGGCCCTCCAGAGCCGGACCTGCCCGAGCGAAGCCTGGAGCCAGGACACGCTTTGCTCTCCAGGGACCCACACTCAGGGGCGGGAGCCTGGTTGGGGGAAAAGCCGGGGGAGGCGCCCCCAACCTGCCCGGGACCCCTGCCACCCTGGGACCCAGGGCCTCCCTGCAGACACACGGTCTCAGCCACGCTGCCCTGGCCTCCAGACCCTGACAACCCAGGAGAGGACACCCTCCCCGCCAGAGGGCGGCAGGTGTAGAGCTGGAACCAGCAAGGAGAACAGAATGCCATGCGCGTGGAGCTGGCCGGGAGGGGGACAACATGGGGGATGAGGGAACAGGGAGCAGTGCTGTGGAGGAAGAGCCACAGGACGCAATCCACGCCGCCGGGGCCAGGGGCCAGCGGCCTGCGTGCCCCTTGGTGCATCCACTGAGCAGATGCAGGGGGTGGCATCAATGCCACAGGTACCACGTCACCGGACACTGCACACATGGCTCCTCGATGTCCAGTCCAACACCAACAGCACAAGCAAACACGTAAGTCAGAACAGCACCACAGGCCAAAACCGGTTTCTACTCGTGTGAGGGTACTGGCCACCAGCCCCCGCCGAGGCATATGTCGCGGCTCCCCACAGGAGGCCGGCGCCCGTCTTCACAAGAAGGCGCCCTGTTCAGTCCGAGGCATAGCCGGCCGGTGACCTGACGTTCAGAGACGCGGAGACCACTTCAGAGCACGCTGTGGGGCCAGCAGCGGGCACGCACACTGGGGCAGGGCAGACAGCCAGCAAACACGAAGGAGGAGGCCAGCACCAGCCAAGCTGACGCACAGGGAGGCAGCCTTCCCCGGACCACCAACGTGTCCCACGCAGGAGCCCAGAGGGGCGCACCGAGGCCCACGACAGCAGCCTGCAGGTGGAGTCTCTGGCCCAGGTCGGCGCAAACTCCAGGGCAGGTCGCCAAACAGGCCCCCGGAGACACCATCAGGACCCGACACCATCCCCCCACCTCCTCCCCACACAGGTGGCGTCCCACTTCGGTGAAAATTAAGGCCACGGCAGCACGTCCCCTAGAGGTCCTCAGACACATGGGCACACACGAGTACCGGCTGGATAAGGGCAAGGAGGTGGGAGGAAGGTCCCGGCTGGCATCACACACTTCCTTCCACACGGGTCCACACGGTCCACGACAGGGCCGGAGCACGGCGTCCGCACACCCGCCAGGCGAGGCCCAGAGAGAAAGCCACCAGAGCGTCGACACGGGAGGGGAGCACTGGACTCAAGTCCTCACCCGCCAGTGAGACCTACGCCTCAACCCGACCAGGACCCCACGCAGCGGGAATGCAGCCGAGGGCGCCGCCCAGCGAGGACGGGTGTCGCGGACACCGTGCCAGTGTTTACAGGGCATCCTCAGACATCCATGAGCCGCCTCGAGCGCTGCTGCTGAGGTAAGGAGGGTCACAGGTTCAACATCAGCAGGTAAGACGCGCTACGTTTCCGAAGGTGTCATTTCACTCGTTTAGACGGAGGAGGAGGGAGGCAGAGAGAAGGAGAGAAACACTGGCTGGCGGCCCGACTGGGACCCGAACCAGCGAACTCCCATTCGCAGCTGCGCTCTGTCCACTGAGCCAGGCCAGCCGGGGCACAGATGCGCTTGTGTCTCCAGATGTTAACAGTAAATAACTCAGCTTCACAAACGCCACTTAAACACTTGAGAACGGGACTGTTTCAGGGTCTGTTTCACAGAAGGCATGAGGACGAGCACTGGAAACTAGGAGGTGCGGAGAGAGACTCCCAGAGACCCAGACAAGTGGGGACGCTGGCCACTCACAGGTCAGGACGCCCCTGAGATGTCGACCTCACACCCCAACAGGCAGTGCGGTCCGGGGCAGAGCCAGGTGACTCTCTGTGGACACGGACAGGCGGGCCCTGCAACTCTCGCAGAAACCCAGCCCCAAACGCTCTCGGAAAAGGAGAGTGGGCAGGAGGCTCCGTCCCAGCCCAGGCCCCCCTGCAGCGGGCTGCTCCGGTCAAGCGTCTGCCTCCCGGGACAGACGTGTCAGCGGCAACACGGCCCTGGCACTGCCCATGCACACGGGGCCGTGGACTCTCCACAGAAGGGGCCGCCAGGCTTCACTGCAGACGGGGTAAGGCCACTGGGGGGCCTGGAAAAAGCCAGTCCATCTCAGCCCCTCCGCACAGCTGTCCAAAACTAACCCCAACTGGAACGAGTGAGAGCCAGCCGCAGCCGTGAAAGCTCCAGAAGGAAACACGGAGGGAAACCCTCGTGCCTGGGGCACAAACGTCTCTGACGGCCACGGACGCACAGGGAGAAGCCGGCACCAGGCTCCTGAGAGGGAGGGCTGCTCTCGGAAGCACACAGAGGTACGGGAACAGCAGCAGGCTTGGAGAAAATACTTCTAGGACAGCTCAGTCTCATAGAGGATTTGCATGAGAATGCATTTTTAAAACTTGTGTCAACAACAATAAAACAAACCACCCAATTAAAAACACAGACGGAGGATTTGAATGGACACTTCACAAAAGATATGTAAGCAACATAGAAGCCCACGAAAAGACGATCACCATCAGTCACCGGGGAAACGCAGACTGAAGCCCAGTTGGGCTAGCACCACACCCGCGGGACGGCTACAGCTAAGGCAGCCGACCACAGTGACGCCAGGCGGGGGTCAGAGACTGCCACCCACCGCCCTGGACAGCCGGGCCATCCCCACAGGGAGCTGGCTGGTAGCCACCCCCGGGCCCACAGCCCACTCCTGAGAGAAATGGAGCCTCGGGTCCCCACGAGACCCGCAGGCCTGCTTCTGAGAAGCCTCCTTCCTAACAGTCAGGGCTGCAAACAGCCCGGACCTGGTGCGGGGGGCTTCCAGGCAGCCAGCCTATCCCCTGCATGGACAGAGGGCGGGACCTGCTGACACCGCAGGCACCGGAGAAGGCTCCCAGCCCGCTCCCAGCACGACACGGGGACAGGGGGGACCACTGCTGGGCCACAACACAGGCCCGAAGCCTCCGAAAGGCAAAGCACCAGACGGCGGCCAGCAGGTGCAGGGACCGGGGGGAGACGGCTAGCTGCCCGGGGGCTGGTCTCGGCAGCGTGCCGTGGGGGTGGTCTGGGGTCATGTGTCTGCTGGGCCTCACAGGACAGCATGCTGATAGCCGGTGCTGCGGGCACACACCAGGCCACTGAGGGGAGGTGCGGGCGGCTCCTGACGAGGCCAGTCACACACTGGCCGCGCACTCAGCTGCCCCGACATGCACTGGAGAGGCTGTCCGCCCACCCACGGGCGGCATCGCCACTGCCGCTCGGGCAAATCGGCGTGAGCATAGCACTGCCCGGTGCCGCCAGCACCGCCCGCCCCACCTGAGGAGGAAAGCAGACGCAGCCGCAGCGTGCGAGTTCTGGAAAGACCGAACCGCACTGCAGGGCAGAGGCCCAGAGGCCCGCCTGGCTGGGAGTGCCGGCACCAGTGTTTGATGGCAACGGTGGGGAGACTGGCGCCCACACTCCTGGACACTCAGCCGGAACGCTCTCGGTGGGGACACATCGTGGTGCGTGGGCTGCACCTGGAACAGGTGCGCCTGTGCCGGCCCACAGGCACTGGGGAGAGCCGACACCCCGAGCCCGTGGGCCTGGGTCTGCACCACTGGGTGGTGACTGGGCGGTGGCCACACCAGCCCTCAGGCCACAGGGCAGGGCGCCCAGCAAGGCGGTCCCCACACGGAGTCCGGGGTCCCTCGCCCGACCCTTCCAAACTGTCCGCTCTCCCCTGTGGGGACTCCGCAGGAGCCGCGTCGGCTACGTGGGTACAGGCAGGAGGCACCCGCTCCCCCCGCCGCCCTGCCGCCAGGACGGCTCTGCAGCTGGTGGGGAGGAACCCCCCAACGTGCGGGGCTGTCTGCCTCTGTCGGCGGGGGGGCGGGGGGGGGTGCTGGGGGCGGGGACACCTGAGGCTGCTACTGCTTTTTACAAGACTGACGGGGAGGAGACCCAGAAACCAACAGAAACGAAAACTGAGGTGGAGTCTCCACAGGAGGGGAAGAGAGAGCAAGCACACGCAGAAAACCCCGCTGGTGCACAGAAACGTTCCAGAGACTCAAAACGCAAACTTACGCGTCTGTTTCCCACAGAACTCACCGGGGCAACGTCGGCGGACGAAGCCCCATGGGTGTCAGGGGCACAGTGCTCGGGCACGGCCCTGCACGCCACCACCCATCCCTTCACCCGCCCCTCCGCCCCTTCCCTCTGAGACCCCGAGTTGTCGTCTGCAAGCGGGTCTCCGCTCATTCCCTCCACTGCCAAAGAAAAAGCAAAGTCAGGTTGAGGAGGAGCTGCAGCGAAAGCACCCTGTCAGCCGGCGACACTGCACACAGACCGCGTCGCCTCGGGGCAGTGGGCACCCGCCGCAAACCATAGAGGGACCGCGAGCAAGTCCCACTGTCCCGGCGAGCCCAGGAGGCTGAGCCTGGGGGGCAGACACTGTGCCCATTGGGACCCAGCGTGCCCTGCATGAGGAGCGAGGCAGACGCCACGTCCAAGTGCCCACAGGCACAGCCTGCCATGTGAGGGACTGAGCGGGCAGGCTGCCCTGTGCCCCACCCCCCCGCCATGCGTCTGCCATGTACTTCAGGCACCTTCACACTCACACGGCCCTCGCGGCAGCACATCCGGGCACCGGGGCCAGCACAGCACGGCTGAGAGCTCGCCCGTCCCAGCAAGGAGGCTCTACGACCGGACGGGAGGAAGCCGAAGGAGCCCCGCCCGATGCATGATGCGCAGACACTCACCCCAGGGTGCTCACTGGCCACTGAGACGGGCCCAGGATGCCCACTCACACCCACACCCCCACACCGCCTACCATGCTCGCTCACGCCAGGCCTGCCACCTGTCTGGTGCCTCCAACTGCATCCCCAGCAGCCATGCCGGGAGGCAACTCCACTCGCTGTCTGGAAGGTCCCGCAGTTGGCACTCAGTCGGCACAAGGGGCTCACCATCCCGCAGTCTCCAAGGCCTCCCTGACCGTCCCCAAACGCCCGGCCCACTCCACACCCTGCCCCGCCTCGCTGTGTCTGAACATCACAGAGCACGCCCCCTCGTGGGACAGTGCCCCACAGAGAGCGGCGGCTCCCTCAGCCCCGGGCACGCAAACGTTACGGCACAACACGCCGTCCCAGTTGGGTTGAACACCAGAGTCGGGGACAGTGTCAGGGCTTAACACCCTGAAGCTCTCCCGACGACGAGAATGGCCAACTGTCACGCCCGTTTCCCCATGCGTCTCTGCGTCGCATTTTCTGCGAGGAGCAGGTGTCACCGGGAAGGTGGCAGCTGCACAGGAAACAGACGGGGCACACGGCTCCCACTCGAGACCGCCACAAAGACGGGCGCGGAGAGAAGACGGGCCGGCAGAGCGGGAGGCGGCACACAGTCCCGACAGGCAGGCGGCCTCCTCTGTGAGGATGGGGACACAGACGGGGTGACGGGCGCCTCCTGCAGCCCCACTCGGGCCGCTGGAGCCGCTCCTCACAGGCAGAGCAGCCCCCACCTCCCACAGAGCAGCAGCTTCCCTCCCTGAGCAGAGCACTGTCGGACCCCCCGTGTCACCGCTGGGGTCGCTGAGCGCCCCCCAGACACAGACGGAACCGAGGAGCCCTTCGGCTCCTTCCAGTTTTCGCTGTCACCTGTGAAGCCGCAGAGCTGCCCAGCACACCCTGGCTCAGGCTTCCTCTCTCGGAGCGGGACTACCGCTCCCGCCGGCTCCAGGCCCCCCACCAGGAGGGCGTGGGTCCCTCCGTGCCGGCCCGCTGCGGTGGAGTCGGCCAGCTGTGCCACGGGCCCGCACAAGTGCAGCCCTCTGGGCCGTGGGCACCACTCACATGCCTGCCGGCCACTTTCATGCCTTCTCTGCACGCACGTCTGCCGTTCCCGACAGCATGGCTCTTCTCCCCGGAGTGGGCCTCCCTCCCATGCCCGGGACACGAGCTCCCTGTTGGCCACACCCTCACCTCAAGGCCCCTTTGGTTTCCTTGGCAACGCCGACTCACAAGGTGTCCACCGACTCCGAAGTCCAGGCTCCCCACCCCCTCCCCGGCTCGTGCGGCCTGGCCCAGGCAATCCCGCAACAGCGACAAAGGTCACAGCCAGCCTTTCTGTGGTCGCTCTTTTTAGAGTGAGACTTCATGGTCTCTACACATACGACGTGTGTTCAGGTCCACGGACTCAGCAGTCCCCAGGCCGATGGGTGCCCACATCTCCTCAGGGGGCCGCCCAGCAGCCCTGCGCTCTAGCCCCAGGGCCTGGCCCTCCTGGAGCCGTCCTAGTTCCCTGAAGAGGCCGAGTCCCCGCAGTGGGCAGGCTGTGCCCGCACCGGCCACTCCGAGGCTGACGACTCACAGCAGGAGCGAGTCTCCGAGGTGCCACAGGGGGGACCACGGTGCTACATCAGGCGCCTGAGCCTGGAAGGGAGGACCCCCCCCCACCCCCATCAGCAGGGGGCAAGGCCCACAGGCCGCTCCGAGAAGACCTGGCCACAGAGGCCTGGGTCCCGTGTGAATACGGTGCACAGAGACCTGCAGGGAACACCTGCCCAGGGTGCTTGGGGCTTAGCCTCACTCTGTGCCCTGAGGGCGGTGCCCCCTCTGCTCTGGGACAAGTCGGGCTGAGCCACAGACGGGGCCAATGAACGCACACATTACCCTTCAATCATGTGCAGTAACACAGTCAAGTGGTCGGCAATGTGCCCTCACAGCCCACCCCTCAAACCCCCACCAGGACACTCAGACTACAGCTGCTGACCCTCCCCCTCCCACCTCCACCCTTCTGCCAGGGCTCACCCCACCCCCACAGCCACCCAGACAGGGCTGCCAACACTACCTGCCACCACGCCCACTCTGGCCCCCCACCAGGGGACCCCTCTGTCATTGCAGAGGGTAAGCCACCCAATGTGTCCCCCCCAACTGCCTCCTGGGATGGAGCCAGCTCGCCAGGCCCTGGGGCAACCGTACTGCTGCAGTCCTGGGCAGAGGGGGCCTGCCTTTGGGACAGTGGGGCACCTAAGTGCTCTTCTAAAACCCCAGGGATCAAGGGCCATCACCACACTGAGCCCCGGGCATGTCCTCCCCCCAGGCCCCGGCCAGCCCAGGGGCAGGGAGCTGCTCACTGCCCAGACGTGGCTGAAACAGCGGGACTCTGAGAGCACAGGGCAGCAAGCAGCGGCCCCTGGCTCCCTCGAAAGCCCTCCTGACCTCAGTCCTGGAGGGCGGGGACAGGCAGGACCACCTGCAGAGTGGGAACTGGACTCTCCCCGCCCACCCCCCCCACCCCACCCCCCGGGCAGCCCCTCTCCTGCCCAGCAGAGCCCGGAACTAGGAAGCACCACAGCGAGGCTACAGGACACCCGGTCAGCACCAAGTCAAGCACCCTCCTGTGTGCCAGGGTGGAGGAAGTGGGGTCGAGACTGGGGACACACCACGATTCACACCAGCGCTCCCAAAGTGCATCACTCGAGCACAAACCTAACAGACCCTACACAAGCCTGCACGAAGCCGACTACACGAACCCCGAGCAGCAGCCACGGGGCGACGACACAGACGGAGAACTCTCCGTCCGCAAGGACGGCAAGGGCCAGAGCTGTCCGCAGTCGGCTCTTGCGGATGGGCCTGCAGGCTCGGCGCCGCCCCCATTGGGCCCCGGCACGCTGCTCTGGGGGCGTGGGCACACCGAGGACTCTGAAGTCTGCCCGGAGGAGGGAGTGCCTGGGACAGCCAGCTGAATGTCCGGGGCGGGGTGGGGGGAGAGCAGAGTCGGAGGGCTGAGGCCCCAGCTGTGGGACAGGCTGCGAAGACTCGGCCATCACGACGGTGTGGTCGCCGGTGTGGGGACAGACACACAGACCAACGGAACAGACCGAGAGCCCACAAACAGACCCCTGCCTGCAGGGTCAGCAGACCTCTGACAAAGGAGCAGAGGCCACTCGGCAGAGAGAGGATGGTCCTTCATTAACTGGTGCCGGGACCACTGGATGTCCAGGTGCAGAACCACCAGTCCATACACAGACTGCGCCCTTCACGGAGTTAGCCCGGGACGGACCGCAGACCCACACGTAAACCCCAGACCAGAGAGCTCCCAGGAGACGACCCAGGGAAACCTGGAGGCCCTGGGGTTTGGCGCTAACTTTTCAGATGCCGCATCGAAGACACGGCCAGTGAGAGAGAGAGAGCCGATGGGCTGGACTCCATTAAAACCACAACCTTCTGCTCCACGGAAGCCACTACTGCGAGAACGGGAAGACAAGCCCCGGGGTCGGCAGGGAGGTATTTGCAACAGACACATCTGACGCTGGACCGTGGTCCAAAGTGTACAAAGAGTTCATAAGGCTGTTGAGCAAAGAAGGACTGGGTGAAGAACAGCCTAACACCTGAGCAGGCCCTCGCCCAAGAGGACACGCAGGTGGCAGATGAGCGAACGGGAAGACACGCCCATCGCACGTCACCAGGGACATGCAAACTAAATGTGACGCCACCACACCCGTCAGAGAGGCCAGATCCCAGAGCACAGACGGCACCCAGCAGTGGGGACAGGGAGCCACGGGGACACTCGGGCCCCCCAGGTGGGGAGCAGGTAGGGAGCAGGTGGGGGGCAGGTGCCGCTGTGGAAGGCAGCTGAGTGGCTTCTTACAAAACTCGAACAGGCTCACGTGACCCAGCAACCACACCCCTCAGTATTTACTGGAGAAGTCAGCAGCTCTGCCCACAGAAAATCCTGCGTGTGGGCCTCACTGCAGCTCTGCTCCTGACTGACAGACCCGCAGCCACCCAGACGTCCTCCCGCAGGTGGGTGGGAAGTCAACTGTGAAACTAAAACTGCTCTAAACAAACTGTCTTCACTTAAAAAAAAAAAAAAAAAACAGTACCTGCTTGTTTTCGTACTGAACCTCCAGGGAGATGGCCCGGAGCCCCTAGAAAACCTCCCTAAGGAGAAGCAGCCTGGGCCGCTTCTTCTGCTCAGCCTGGAGAACCAGGGTGTCCAGGTCCCCACACCAGGGCAAAACCACAGGGCCTGTGCGTGTCACAGGGCCACTGGGGCGGGGGCAGGACGTGGGGCACAGGCCCCAACCGGTGGGGCTCGGGACACCTGAGGCACCCAGGACACAGATGTCTGCTCACACTCAGCGTTCCCTCAAGCAGGTGACCTGGGCCCAGCAGGACGCCAGCATGGGACGCACGGCCACACGGCCGAGTTGGCCGAGCTGCCTGAACAAGCCGCTGACGCCGTCTGTCTCCGCCCCTGCTCCACCATCAGCGTCCCACTCCCACTCTCCACGGTGCCCACCCACTGAGGCGCACCTGACCCCCGACCCCAGCCGCCTGTGCCAGCCCTGCGCGTGCCAGCAAACCACCGGCCTGACACCCAGCTCTCGGACCGTGGCGCCTCCGCAGGCAGACCTCTGCGCGGCTCCGTGCCACTCCCAGGGCCGCTGTCACCCAGCGACACAGCGCTGCAGTCAGGCCCCAGTGCGCAAGGTCCCCACACACCTCGCCCACAGCCCCCACTTCCTCACAGGGTGGGCTCTCCCTCTCCCTCACCCAGTTCCCCACACTCCCTCATAGGAGGGACAGTGCCAGGAAGACCACAAGGCCCTTGGCCAGGGACATGGCCTCCCGCCCTGCTCCTGCACCTGTGCTCTCACCAAGTGGCCTCCTCCAAGGGGCGTGACCACATGCCGGGAGCCCCACAGCAGCTAGGACCACTCTCCTGCAGCTGGCTGCCTGCCCCGTCCCTGGGCCCTGGCCCCCATGCTGGACTCTCGCGGCCCCTGTGGCCTGCAGTCTCCTGCCCCGCAGGCACACGTCAGGGACCCGCCAGGAGGTGCAGTGGTCACAGGCACCTGCCCCTGCTGTGCCGAGGATGCAGCACCGAGCGAGGGGAGCCGAGGCCCAGGGAGACCCGAGGGCGGACGGTGTGTGGCAAGGGAGCCCCTGGCTGGGGTCAGATGACACACGCTGGCCCTGACCTGGGTCTCAGCACTGTGTGCCGCTGGCTGGCTGACTACACTCATAGCCCAGCCCCCAGGCCTGGCAGCCTCAGCAGCTCCCCGGGCAGGAGGAAGGGTCCCGTGCCCCCAGTCCAGGGCGCTCCTGACCACTCACCCCACTGGCCCACAGGGCCACCGCAAAGCCTGCAGGAGCCACTTGGGCCTTCCAAGGTGGGCCCACAAAGGACAAGCCCCTGTGAACCCGAGAGGCACAGCGGCCACCAGACACGCCCAGGGCGCTGACCCCAGGTCCCTGGCACACGCGCACCAGCTCCTCTCACCATGCACATAGACACTTCTTCCTGTGAGCTCTTGCTTTAGAAAAAAGCCTGGTCCTCACCCCAGCTGGCATAGCTCAGTGGTCTGGGCATCATCCCACACACCGAAAAGTCGCAGGTTCGATTCCCGGTCAGGGAGCACGCCTGGGTTCTGTCCAGGTCCCCAGTAGGGGGCGCACAAGAGCCGACCAAGCGATGTTTCTCTCATTCTCCCTCCCTTCCCCTTTCTTAACAAACAAATGAGTAAGCAAAGCTGCTCCCCGGCGGCCATGAAGGGCTGTGAAGGGCCTCAGTCTCTGCCAGCACCCACGGGAAGGGGGCGGGGGACCCAGTCCCAGCAACCACACTCGCACCAGGTTCGGCTTCCTGGAGGGGACATTCAGGGTCATCGGTTTCTAAAACGCCGCCCTAGGGCCACAGCTCTAAAGCTGTGGCATCACGTGTGTGAATGAATGGTCAGCCTCCGGGAGGCACCTGCACCAGAGCCTTGAAGAAGCTCAACCATCCAAAGGGTGCAGGGCTCTGCACGAGGCCACCACCGTGGGCCCCGGGCCACAGACAAGGGGGGTTCGACGGCCACCGAGGGCGGACGTGCCCCACAGCAGGTGGGCATGGGCGGGTCATGGCTGGGGGCCAAACTGACCCCACTGCCACAGGTCATAGCACGGCACCTGGCACTTGGGCTGAGAGGGCAGGCGCCAAACAACAGCAGTCAGGTGCAGGGAGAGCCTGGCAGTTTTACCCTCTTTGTGGGTTTCTTTTCTTTCTCGGTTTCCTTTAGTGAATAAACTAACGTATAATTTCAAAAAAATACAAGGCTCGTTTCCAAACGGCTGGTAATTCCTAATAGCAAAACCCGGAAAAATTTCCATCCTCGCTCTTTAAGTAACATCACACTTCAGATACCCACCTCGCCACCCGTGCACCAGAGACGGCAGGGGTGGGCCTGCCTGGCCCCGCGGGCAGACCCCAGTGTGCGCACTCAGAGCCGCCAGGCGAAAACCCCCGTGGGAAGGCCAACACACACGTTTGGAAACTTCTCCCTAGGGGCTGCCTGTCCTGTGGGTATCACCAACAGTTCGACAGTGGGGAGAGCTTCCTCCTCCCCTCCACCCAGGCAGACAGGACGCCCACACGGCCCGGCCACGCCCCCACCGCACCTTCCCTCCCCCAGTGCCCATCTCGCCTGCCGCCCCGGCCAATGCACCAACCACCGGGACACGCAGCACTGCCCTGGGAGGAGGGCTTCGCCGTTCTGGCCCCCAGCAGCCTGCTCTGTCCACTCGGACCCCTGGTCCCCCCAGACAGGTCCGTTCAAGCCAGAGACCCTTCTACCACTTGCTGCTCAAGTTCCAGAGTCTGACAACCACCTCATAATGTCGTAAAAACCGTTTCTCCCCACCTCCTGAGCTGGAAGCCATTTGGACACAGGCCCTCTGCTGTGCAGGTTCCCCCAAGGTCACAGGATACCCCAGCTCCCCCCACCTGGGCATGAGTTTGGGGGGCAAGAGAAGTAGGTGCATCTCCTCCTCCCGAGCCACGTGGACGAGGTGGGGAGGTGCCACGGAGGCTTTAGGACGAAGAGCGGCGGCAGAGGGTGAGTTCACGACACCCCTGGCGCAGGTCGGAAGCTCCTCGGCCCCCCGTCCCCCGCCTCTGCCCCAGTCTCAGCCCACTCACACGCAAGCACACAGGCAGGCAGCCAAACAGTGGGGCAGAGGGGGGACACACTGTGCACTTCTCAAGTTCGGGCAATTTTTACATCTGCGTCTCCTGAGAGTTTTAATCACATGTAACAGCTACTCAAGGATGTGGAAAAGGGACCAGCTCTGACTCAAGGCGCTGGTGGCCCTGGCACAGAGGTCACACGTCCATGGCCCGCCTGTACAGCGCTCGCCTGCCTCACAGGGGTCAGAGGGCGCTCACGCGAGGACGTGTGGAAGAGCTGAAGTGGCCGAGAGGGTCGCCTGCCTGCCACCACGCCTCCAGCGTGGTCGCCCAGAGGCGCACGGGGTGCCCCTGTGAACGCCCCTCACCACCAGCGTCCTCCAGGCCAGAGGCCCCACTAAGCCAAGGCCAGGGCCCGGGGCATCTCGGAGCTGGGGCCCCAAGCGGCCACTGTTCCCCACAAGCACGAAGAAACCGGAGACCCTTGCTCATGTCGCCACCGAGAAAAGGAAAAGCATGTCCAAGAACGGTGCCCTCGTCCCCGACCTGGAGCGGCCCGCTCTCCAGGACCCTCTCGCGCCCCTGCGCCCATCCAGGCCTTCGGAACCGGCCATGTGCGCACACATGGTGGCAAGGGCGCAAACGTGCATCGCTGAAGCAAGCGGCCAGGCAGGCGGGCCTGCTGCCAGTCCCTGACCCGGGTCACATCATCTCTGGGGAGGGTCTGGCCTGACTCCGTCCCCTTCCGGTCAAACACAGCAGCTGGAGGCGCAACTCTGGTAGGAGCTCCAGGAGGGTGGTAAGGGCAGCCCTGTGAGCACCCGGGAACCAGGCACTGGGCCCCTGCTGGTGACAGAACCACCTGGTAGCCCCCCCCACCCCTCTGGTTCACCAGCCACCCACCTAGCCAGGACACAGTCTCATGGGGCCCGAACAAACCAGGGCCTGCCCCCACGAGGCCCCCTGTGAAGTGGGGGGGCACCTGCTTCTCAAACTCTAGTAACTGGGACCCACACCCCCAGCACGGGGCCATCAGCCCTCCAGCACAGCCTGCCCAGTGAGGGGGGTGGGGGCCCTCTCCTGCTTGTTGCTGAAATGCGGGACTCCAGCTCCAAAAGACACCCACATGTGCGAGACGTTACCCCCACCCTGGCCCCCGGAGAGCTCTATCCACCCTGAGGGCAGTGGGGCCAGCCAGGACCGCAGCCCAGACAGAGAGCGGGGAGGAGCCACCAGCAGCTCACCCCCGGGTCTGCACACCAGGCAGCGTGGACGCTGTCCAGCACCAACAAGGACAGCTCCAAAGAAGTTGTCTTCTTTTTTCCTTCCAACATCACTGTCACCTAAGTGTAGCAAGAGGAAAATCTGGGCCCTGGCTGGTGTGGCTCGGTGGGCTGAGCACCAGCCTGAAAGCCAAAGGGTCACCAGTTCGATTCCCAGTCAGGGCACAGGTCTGGGTTGAGGGCCAGGTCCCCAGTAAGGGAGCCTGCAAGAGGCAACCACTCATTGATGTTCCTCTCCCTTTCTGTCTAAAAACAAATAAATAAAACCCTTATAAAAAGAAAACATTCAGTAAAGGCCTTTGTCCTGAAGTGAGGCCCTCTCCCAGGCCCACCCTCTCTGCAGCGGCCCTAACCCCACCTGCAGGACAGGCCCCCACATCTGTGACGCCCTAGTGACATACTTGGCAGGCTTCTCGCACACGCACGGAGTCAGCGTTGGCCACTGCAGCGGGCTCCAGGGGCCCTGAGGACCCAGCCCGTCCTGGACACCGTCTGGACGGGCACAGGCCACGAGTGGACTATGCTACCTCCACAGCCCCACGATGTCTGGGAACCAGTGAAGGCGCCAGGTGCCTGGGACAGCACCCGGACACCAGCACACAGACACCACGGGCCCCTGGGACTCGACGCAGCTCCACGGGCCCCCCAGCAACCAGCCCTCTTCCAGGAGGAGCAGCAAGGCCCCCAGGGAACGCACAACCCGACCCAGGTCAGACAGTGCGAGTGCCCACAAATGACAAAGTCCCAACTTCTAAGAGTGTCCCTCCTGCCAAAGCACTTGCTGCCAACACCGGCCACCAGAATTTCCCGTTCCTGTCACTTCAGTGCCGGCCCCACCGGCTCCACCACCCGGCCAGCCAGGGTGACCCTCCAGCCTGAGCCAGCCACAGGCAGCACCTCTCTCAGGGACCAGTGGGCTCTCCCCCCTCCCCCGCCACCTGATTCAACTCGCTCGGCGGGAAACGCCGACGGGAGCCCAGAGCACGCACTCTGGTCAGTCCCAGGCAGCTGTCCTGAGGCCGGGGTGCCTGGGCCAGCGCAGGGAACGCCATCGTCCCAAGAAGAGTGCCGGCCAGGCCCCTGAGCCCTGGGAGGACAAACTCTCCACAGAAGCAGAACAGACAGACAGACAGAGAGACAGGGTGTGAAAGGTGCCACCAGCCCTGGGGAAACCCTGGCCTTGCGGGTATTAGCAGCATGGCCTGAGCTGGGCTCACATGGAGCTTGGTTTTGGCAGACTTGGTCTCGGCAGCCCCCCTACCTCCACACACGCGGACAGACAGCCAGACGGACCCCAGGAAGCAGGGCTGGGGAGGGCTGCCTCCTTCACACGCCCCATCAGCCCCCCCTGCCGTCATCCCCCGAGACGCTGTGTGTGGCATGGACAGCCCTGAGAACCCAGCCCTCCACACGTGTCTCACGGCTGTGGCAATAGCGAGCGTCCGGCCGAGCACGAGCCACCTCTGTCAGTCACCGCTCCCTCCACTTCACACCTTCTCAGCAAAGAAGTCCCCAACACAGGGAAACGCGGAACGGGAGAGTTTAGTGTCTTCTGACCAGCCAGTTACGTAAATAGAAAACTCACATCTGTCACTTCGACTCACAGAATGGAAACCGCACTTTCAAAAGAGGGCACTGTGCTGAGACGCCGGAGCGGCGGCGAGCGCGCTTCCTTCGCCCCCACGGCCGTGGAGACGAGGCGCCGCAGTCAGAGTCCCTGCTCCCGGGGTGGCGGGGGCAGAGGTGGCTGGGCGCGGACCTTTCATTTTCCAGGAGGCACGGGCTCCTTTCCAGCACCGCTCTCAGCACCCACGTGTCCACACGAGCTGTCCCCTGCTCTCACACACAGGACAGAGGCAGAGACCCACAGGAGCTCAGGCCAGGGTCAGCGCTCTCCCCAAGCTGTCCCTCTGTCTGTCACCGACATCCCCAACGCTGCCGTTGGGAGAGGCGCAAGCCAGTCCAGGGTCGCTCAGGACAAAGACAGGTCATCCCAAACCACCACGGCTTCCTCCCCACAGGACCAGCGAGGCTGGGACTGCCCCCACTCTAGGACTCAGGCCTGGGGGAGCCCTGACACCACCCCTCTCAGCCCCCACCTTGCTGGCACCCACTTCACACACTTCACAGAGCACTGCACACCAGCTTTAAATAACAAAAGGGCCGAAAGGGCTGAAAGCAAGGCAAGTGCTGAAGCCAGCAGAACCATCGCAGGGACACTTCCCCTGGCAGGTGACTAGCATCCTGACAGCTCCCATCACGTGCTGCCACCACCACCTCCACCACGCACCTGCACCCATCTGGGAGCCACACTCGCTATCAGCCCTGCCTTCCACCAAAAGGTCAGAATACACACAACAGAGCCCTCAACAACACACGCCTACGAACCCAGTCGTGCACACACAGTGCTCAGGTGACACTCAACACTCAGCCTCTCCTCCCCCTCCCCCACCCACACCTGCAACCCAAACACCTCCCCCAGCCCTGGTCCTGCCTGCACCGCAGACCCTGCCAGGCTCAGCCCCCCACCCCAGCCAGCTCCCTTGCTGTGCCAGGAAGCCTCTCCTTCCTAACTGGCTGGACTGCTTTCTCAGGGTGACCCACAGCTCTTTCCTGCCCGCACACAGGGACACGGGGACGCAGGAGGTGCTATTTCTACTACTCCTGCCACCACGGCAGCTGCTACGCCAGCACATGTTACTACACGGCGAGGGAAGAGCACTCCAGCAGTTCGGCGCTCAGTCCACACGGGCAAGGCGGAGCAGGCGGAGCAGAAAGCAGGGCGCCTCAAGTGTGAGGTTCCCTCCACCTGAGGATCCCCACACAGAGCAGCGTGCACATCAGGCTGCGGGGACCCTGCACTGTGAAACCCGAAGAGCCGGAGTGGACGGCAAGGTGACGGGAAGCTGAGAGTGGTGGACACACAGGCTGTCCGTCCACACCTCCGAGAGACCCCTGAACCAAGGGCACATGCCCACCACCGTCACTGGGCAGTGATACCCAAAGGGACCAGGATCCTTCAGCGACCTCGCTCAGCGTTCACGGTGACAACAAGAGCTGAAACACTCCTGCCACCCAGGAGTGCGTGCCCACGAATCCCCCCAGGCTCCCAGGATCTCAGCCATCCCCTCCGTGGCAGGAAGGGAGCAGCTCTCCGCTCGGAACTGCCCAGCCTGAAGGAGGGGGCATTTCACTGTCTGACCCGCCAGCAGGGAACACCGTCACAGCCCAGGTAGCTCAGCAGCAGAGAAGCCCGGCAGGGACAACAGCCACATGCCTCACCCCAGAAGCAGGAGCGGAGCTCGCCCCGAGTGGGAACGCCAAGGACCCCGGCTCCATCTCCAAACCCTGCACAACCCAGCCAGGTGCCCGGGGAGCTGCTGCTGCTCTCCATGGAGGGGACGTGGGCGGGACACACGGGCCAGCAGAGGGACTGTGAGCCCAGCACAGAAACTTTGCAACTGAAGACCTGAGATGAAACCAACCACTACACAAAATAACAGACCCCAACTGCACATCACGTGGGGTGTGCAAAAACTCACACACACTGACACACACTGGGAGCCCCTCCTGAACCTGGGCACAGGTGCACCTTGACCTGCTGCAGGCCCCTGCAAAGCCCATGACCTCGGGTCCTCCAGTTCTACAACTTCCTGGAATCCCGGCTGGGACAACAGAGACCCGCCCAGCAGTCACTCACTCACCTGGGGGCAGCTGGAAGTTCTGGATGTTCGTCGGGTTCTGAGGCGGCTGTGGCAGGCGAGGGGCCAGGACCGTGGGCGTCAGCGTGGCCCGAATACCGCTGGTGGTGACTGAGGGAGTCCTGGGCAGGCTCTGGGTGACCGCGCTGGCCGAGCCTTTGGGCAGCCCGGTGGGAGTGCCGGGGGCGGGTGGCGGGAGGCCAGTCGCGGTAGGCAGCGCCCCTTGCATAGTTGGCCCGAGGATCATGCCGGCTCCTGTGCCGGCCGGGCAGCTGGCCGCCAGGGTCTGCGGCGGCGGGGGCGCCGGCTGCACAGCGGTCTTGGGCGAGTCGGCCTTGGCCACCTGCGCGGGCGCAGCGGCAGGCCCGGGCTGACTGTTGGCGGCCGGCGCGGGGGCGGGAGCGGGCGCGGGGGAGGGCGCGGGGCCCGGAGCGGGCGCGGGGACCGGGGACTGGGCTGGGGCAGGCGCGGGGACCGGGGCGGGCGCGGGTGCGGCGCTGCCCCCGTTCTGCGCGGCCGCCGGTGGTCCCGCCGGGTGGCCAGACGGCCGGGCCAGGCTGGCGGCGGCGGGCGGCTGCGGCGGGGCAACGGCGGACGCGGGGGGCGCGGCGGGCGCAGCGGGGGTCGCGGGGGGCGAGGGGGCGCGGGGCGCGGGCGCGGCGGGGGCGCCGCGGAAGGGCGGCGTCTGGATGACAGTGGCAGCGGCGGGCTTGGGCGGCGGCGCGGGCGGGGGCCCGTTGTGCAGGAGGCTGACAGCAGGTGCGGCGGCGGCGGCGCGGAGCGAGTTCCCCAGCGCGGCGCTCCCATTCAAAGTTTGCGCGGCGCCGGGGCCGCCGGGCGGGCCGTTGCGGGCGGCTGGCTTGGCGGCGGGCGCGGCCCCCGGCCCCGCGCAGGCCCCGGGCCCGGGCCCCGGCGGCGCGCCGGCCTCGAGCGCGCTCAGCTTGGCGGCTGGCCCTGCGGGGACAAGCGGCGGCGCGGTGAGGACGCGGGCCCAGCGGCTTCCGCCCGCCCCAGGCCGCGCCGCGCTGTACCTGCGGGGGGCGGCTCCGGCGCCGCGGCGGGCGCGCCCTCGGCCGCCCCGGCTCCGGCGTGGTTCCCGAGAGCAGCGGCGGGCGCGCGGGGCGCGAGGTGGTGGTGGTGGGCCGCGCTGGCCGCCAGCTGCGACTCGAGCGAGCCCACCAGGTCGCTCACCACTTTCTCGTCCACCTCGCTGTTAAAGAAGACCTCGTCCAGCAGATCCGAGCCCGCCGCCATCTTTCCTCCTCGGCCCGCCGCCGCCGCCGCTCGGCCGGCGCTGGGCGGGGAGGCGGCTCCGCGCGGGCGGGCGGGCGGGCAGGCGGGCAGCCGGCGGGGGCGGGCGGGGGGCGGCGCGCGCCTGGCGGGGCGGGGGCGGCGGCCGGGCGGGGGGCGCGGGCGGCCGGCGCGGGGGGGGGCGGGAGGGCCGCGGCTACTGACTGCGCAGGCGCGGCGGCGCGCCCGCCCCCGCCCGCCGCTGGGCGCCTCCCCATTGGCCGCGGCGCCCCCCCGCCCGGCCGCCCGGCGGCTCGCGATTGGACAATGTGAGCACTTAAAAGGTGCGGCCAATGGCTGCGAGCGGCAGAGGCCGGGGCGCGGGCGGGCGGCCGGGCGCGGTGGCCTGGCAGCGGGCGGTGGGCGCCCGGGGGATACGTAGTATAGGGGTGCGGACCACCGGGTGGGTTGGGGCGGGCATCGGGCTGGACCGTGGCCGGGGTCTGCCGAGGCCTGCATCGGGGCTTGCCCTTTGTCTGCGCTCGCTCCAAAATGGCTGCGGCCGGAGAAGGGAGCGGACGGGAGGCTGGGCGGGCGAGGGAGCGGGCACGCCGGGCTCTGTGGCTCCGAAGTCCCTCCAGCCACCGCCCGCTGGGTCCGTGCACTCGGGAAGGATGCTGCCCCGGGAAGAGAGGCGGCGGTCGCTATTAATCCAGGCGGGGCGGTGGCGCCGGGGCAGAAGCCGGCGCACCGGGCGGGGCGAGCGCGGGCTTGACCCGTCCCCGCGGGGTGTCAGCGACCCAGCCCCGCGCGGCACGTTGCGGGGCACGGCGGGAGGCCGGTGTCCCCGAGTCAAGCCCGCCCGGGTGACCGTCCTGTCGTCCGGCTGCTCGGTCCCCAGACGCAAATGATGATGGATCCTTAGGGAACCGACCGCACCGCGGGAATCGGTGCAGCCGCAGCCCCTTTTCCGTCCTTTATTTCCTGTAAGTCATCAGAGATCGTGTTTACGAGCACTTTATAAAACATTTCGGATAAAATTACCTGCATTTGGTTTTTTTCCTCGGGGGGGGGGGCGATATTGGTTTTTCACCAAAAGATGGTGTTCCCGGACATTTCCAGCGGTTTTCTTCTCTTTTGGGGGAGAACCCCAAGAGAAGTGCTCCCCTGGCAGTGGGAGACGCAGGCTGGGACTCCTGCTGCTGGGACGCGGCGCGGGGACGCCGAGCTCGGCAACGAGAGGAAGCTGTTGGCGCTGTGAGTGGGGCCTGCACCACCCAGAGATGACCCGGGTATGGGCAGCCCACGCAACCTTTGAAAACCGCGTGCTGACGCCTGGGTCCACGGAGTCCCCGCCCTCCGCCCTCCCCGCCCCCGCCGCGCGCTTCTGGACACGGAGCCGTGTGGGCTGAAGCCCAGGAAAGGTGCAGGAAGGGAGAACGTCAGGGCCAATCCGACTGCCGTGTAACCAGCCTTGTGCACCTGAACTTGAGCGCCCAGAAGTCAGGAAAGGAAGTCCCGCACCGCGCGGGCGTGTGGTCTTGTTCTGAAAGTAGCGGAAATGTGGAGTTGCGTGTGAGATCTTAAATGTTGACAATTAGGAAATTTTAGAGCGAGCCAAACCAAAGCGTCAGCTAGACGACTTCAGCCTCCAGCCCCGCGTGCAACATCTGTCGTGGGAAACCCAGGGTCTTACACGTCCTTGGAACAGACGGGAGTCAGGCAGAAACGCCACCAGTGGGCCGCAAGGTCCCCAGGAGCGGGAAGCCCAGACTTCGGATGCGGGGGCGGGGCCCACTCCCACGGCCATTCCCGCTGCCCCAGAGGTCTTTAGTAGAGCAAGGTCCCCTGGGCCTCCTAAGGCTGGACTCTGTGCATCCTTGGGCGCCTGCCCGGGCCCCTCCCTTCTGCACCAGGCCTCTTCCCGCATTGGTGCTGACATCACCCCCCAGAGTCCTCTGGGGCACCCTCCGGTTCAGCAGGAAGTGTGGGAGGTTAAGAGTTGTGCCCTGCCCCCACCGCTTCAGCTCCCTGTGGGGGAGGGGGCATCTTCTGCATCCCCAGGAAAAGGTGGTAGCTGCTGACAGCTTAGGCAGTGCTGCTGGTTGGTGCTCTCCAGAGCCAACGACGTGCTGCAGAAGGCACTGGGCTCCTCCCTCCTCCTGATGGGGGTGGGGGAGACCTGCCAGCCTGTCAGTGGGTCGCCCTGGGGACTCGGGGAATTTCCTTTGAATATCTCTGTGTGGTTTCATTTGTTGCCATGAGCAGCTATGACTTCTGTAGCTTGAAAGTAAAATCGCCACGACCGTGAAAAGGAAGAGAGGGCAGTGAAAACGAGGGTAAACATAAACACCGGGTTTAAACATGGAAGAACGTTTGCTGGGAGAACGGCAGAGCCCTCAGCGAGTGCAGCCGCCTCGCCTGCCACACTGCAGTGGGCAAGGCCCCCGAGGCCCGCAGCTGTGTGAGCCCTTGCAGCTTCTTGTTTATTGTCTTTTCAATAATGTAGAGAAAGCACTAAACATGCTCACTTAAAAACAAGAAAAAACATAACCACCAAGAGTCAATCCTTAGCCTGGCTGTAGCTGGGCCAGAGGTGTGCAATGTTTGTTGTGTTACCTGTGCATTTGTTGTCTGCTTTAAATACTATGTAACAAAACAACCTATAAAAAAAAAGGCATGCAGCTAGATGGCAGGTGGGGGCCCGGTTCTCAGCATCCTGCTCACCCAGGTGACTTCCTACCCCAGCCAGCAGTGCTTGGTCAAGCACAAACCCACACCCCAGGACCAAGTTCACGAACACATAACTCACCTGTAAACACCCACACATTCATTTCTTAGGGCCTTCAGAACATTGTCACAGACTTGGGGACTTAACAGACATTTATTCTAGTCACATGGCTTCTCTCTTTGTGTCCTCTCATTTTATGAGGACACCGGCCATTAGGTTGAGGGCCCACTGTACGTGCAAAATCATTTCAGCCCTGGTCAGGTGGTTCAGTTAGTTGCGGAGTCATCCCGCACACCAGAAGTTTACAGGTTCGATCCCTACTTGGGTGCAGGTGCAGGAGGCACCAGATGGATGTTTCTCATCAATCTCTCTCCTCTCTCTCTCTCTCCCCCGCTTCCTCTCTCTGTAGAATCAATAAACATAGCCCCAGGGGAGGACTTTTAAAAAATCAAAATTACCTTAGCTCAAGCTCCTTAACTAATTACAAGTGTGAAGATCTTGTTTCCAAATACCATCACATGTGAGGTTCTGGGCAGACGTGAGTTTGGGGGTGACAGTTTTCAGCCAGGTACACCAGATGGCTCATTTGCCCCAGGACGTGGCTGTGAGAGGTGGGAGAAGAGACCAGAGCCCAGGCCTCAATGGGCCTGGAGCGGCCCGCTCCATCCTGCCCGGGGGAGGAGGCAGGAGGCAGGAAGCTCCCACCCACTCAGGGGGCCCCTGTGCTAACCAGCCTGTGGCACCAAGCCCCGCCTCCATGCCTGTGTCGGAGAAGAGGGAGCTGAAGCATGGGAGGTCGAGTCAACGCCCCAAGGTCTGTCTTCTTGGCCGGAACAAGCCCAGGGCTTGGACCCTGGAGCCGAGAGATGCCGTGTGGCCGCAGCTGGCCGGCCCATCCGTCCACATCGCCTCTTGTCAGCATCGCCCCTGAATTACGGTCGCAGGCAGGCCTGCCGTGCTCGAGGGGGTCCCAGATCTGCTGGGGCAGGGGCCGGTGGGGGCGGCTGGCTGGCTACAACCCTCGTGTGAGTGAGTCACCCACAACTCTTTCGGCTGACTCCCACCACACGCCTCACCAGCTTAGCTCCGAGGGCAGGTGTGCACTTCCCAGGTCAGGTGGGAGTGCCCCTCTCCTGGCATCACCCCGACAGGCCAGCTTTCTCGTGATGTCTCCTGAACCACCCACAAGCGAGCCAGGAACAGCCTCGCTACCAAGTGAGTCCTCGAGAGGCCTGGAGGCATCCCGAGTCCCCCTTACCTGGAAAGGCACGTCACTGCCAGGCTGGATGGACCAAGCATGATGCTCACCCCCACCCTGTGGTTTCTCGAGATGGCTTGGTGCCGTGGTGAACGCCTAGCGTCCGTCACGCCTCACTCAGCCTCAATGCTCACCTTCCAAAGCCCAAGCCCCAACCCCTGCAAATCTGCAGCTTCCTTTAGGTGCCCAGGGAAATGCCAGAGGCCAGTCGTTGGTAAAGTCCGCGTAGCCAGCATCTGTCGCTTGGACAGGATGTCTATTCAATAAATCTGTAATATTAAGCACTGGCCATTTAATGGCCATTCAGATGTAAAAAAACAGAACTTGTAAAATGGCACCATTTACAAGAGCATCAAACAATCTAAGGACCTCAGTATAAAACTAATAACACAGAGCACAAGACGTATAGACACAAACTCATAAAACGTGACCGTGAGAAATTACAGAGCAAGTAAACATGGGGAGGGAGCGACCAACCAAGTTCAAGAATCAGAAGAGTCAACATTGTCAAAATGTCGTTTCTCCCCGATAAAATCTACAAGTCAGTGCGGGAGGGACGTGAAGGTCCCAGCAGGGTTTTGTCACGAAAATAGACGAGCCAGACTTCCACCTCTGGTGAGCACAAGGAGCTGCCCTCCCCTGGACAGACTGAACCCCGGACAGACCACAGACCACACCTGCAACTGCCAGGGTATGTGCGGGCAGGCGGGTGGCGGGTGTAGTCAGCACCCGGGTGGCGGGAACACGTGGCAGCTGCCTGTTCCCACAGCTTCCAGCCAGCCAGTCGGGCCACAGTCCCTGCCAGACAGGGCCGAAGCTGCACCAACCAGACCCCGCCCTCTGCTTGCCCGGGGAGCCAGCAGACACAGTTGGGGCAACGACACGCTCTGGAAATCGGGGGGCGTCCTAGAGGGGACCAGTGGGCCTACGTTCTGCTTGTAAACAGGGCCTCCATCTCCAGGTGACACTGCAGGACAGGTGTGGGCGGGCTCCAGGCCGCTGGGCTGAGAACGAACAGGCTCAGGTGTGGTCTGAGCTCCTGTCCAAGGGACATCGTTCGCAGCCCGGTGCTAACATGAGCACAGAGCAGTAAAATCAGCACTCCCTGAGTTCGCCTAAGAGACTCCGACATCAACACAAAATAACACTCACAGTGTCCAGGGTACCGCCTGAGGTTACTCAGTACACAAACAAGTGGAGAAGGTCAGCCATTCTCAAAAAAAAAAGAAGAAAAGCAAGCCCTGGTCAGGCAGCTCAGTTGGATACAGTGTCATCCTGATGCATCAAGGTTGTGAGTTCGATTCCTGGTCAGGGCACATGCAAAGGCCAACCAATGAATGCAGGGAATGCATCGGTAAGGGGAGCACCCAGTCCATGTGCTGCTTTCAGGAGAAGCACTGTCATCACCCAAACAGTCAGCAGATATAATGGATCTCAGCACTGGAGTGCTGGAGAACTACCATGAAACCTGACAACTCAGCAAGAAGACAAAAGTTGTAACAGCTTCCAATACATGAAGCAAAAAGTGGTAGAATTAGCCCTGGCTGGGTAGCTCCGTTGGTTGGAACATTGTCCCTGATACACCAAGGTTGGGGGTTCAATCCCTGGTCAGGGCACCTGCAAGAATCAAAGCATCACCCAATGAGTGGAATGACTTTTTCTCCCCCTTCCTCCCTCTCCCCCTCCTTTTCTCTCTCTAAAATCAATAAATAAAATTTAAAAAAGAAAGTACCACCATTTTTTTAAAAAAAGTTGACAGGATTAAACAGAGAAAGGCATAATTCAACAATTATTGCTGGGGATTGTAACACCCATCTCTCAGCAATGGCAAAAAACTCAGGACACTAATGATGCCAACAATACTACAAACTGTTTGACCTAGTATCTATCAAATGCGACCCCTGAGACGTTCTCTGCTGCTGCATGCAGGACACGCAGCAGGACAAACCAAAGGCTGGGCTAATGGGAAAGGACTGAAATCACACGAAGTGTTCCTTTGTTACATTGCAATTACGTTAAAATCGACAATATCGCTGTGAAAACTCCCGTTATTTGGAGATACTTGAATAACCAGTGAGTCAAAAAGAAAAAAAATCAAAGTGAAATTTGGAACTGTTTGCAACCGCACATTATTGAAAATACAACACTGGCCCCAGCTGCTGTGACTCAGTGGCTTGGGGGCCAGCCTGAGAACCAGAAGGTTGCCGGTTTGATTCCCAGCCAGGGCACATGCCTGGGTCGAGAGCCAGGTCCCCGGTTGAGGGCATGCAAGAACCGGACAATGTTTTTCTCTCTCTCCCTTTCTCCCTCCCTTCCCCTCTCTCTCTCTCTCTCAAAATAAATAAATAAAATATTTTTAAAAAGAGAATACAACATCAAAATGTATAGGCTACAATGAAAGCGGTGCATGCAGGGAATTGCACTTTTAATGCTGATGTGAGATACCGACCTGCTGATTCTAAAATTCATACGGAAACCCAGAGGGTCCAACATAGCCACGGTCATCTGGAAAAAGAACCGGGCTGAGGACTCACCCTACCCACCCTTGGGGCCATCACAGCACTAAAGAGAGTGGAATATCGCTGCAAGAGTAGGTAGCTAGGCCAGTAGAACGAAATAGACTCAGGAAGGTCATGTACATCCAGTCAACCTACTTACGACAGAGTGGAGGATGCCTGGCATTGGGAAAGGGTGTTGGTTCCCAATGCAGGGTCAGCTGGCCCCCCATCTGGGTGGCACGTGGATCTTGGCCCAAACCTCACACCATACAGAAACATCACCCCCCACTGAATCCAAGACCTAAGTAGGAACAGCAAGATAATCAAACTATTAGAAGGAAACACGTTTGTGACCTCGAAGTAGGTGAAGGTTTTTCATTAGCCCCCAGACCACTAAACCCTAGAGAGAAAACATCGGTAAGCCGAACCGTCTTCGGAACACCTCAGCAAGACGCCACGAACAGAGTGGGAAGGCAGCCGGCTGAGTAGGGCCTGGGCGAGGTGGGAAAGGGGGCAAAAGACTAGGACGGGCAGGTCCCTGTGGTGGACGGAGGGGAGGACTGGTCACCAGGCAAAGGCGGGTGAAACTGCTCCGGGCCCACCACCACAAAGCAGGGCCTCCGTGCTCCGGGAAAGGGCTGGGACGGCCGGAGCAGCCCTGCCTGTGACTACCCCAAACTGAGCTGTCCGACAGCCGAGGGACGGACAAACGAATGGGGGTCTGTTCAGACGGGAGTGTTTGGTCTGGAGGACGGGCTGACCGAAGTGTGCACGTACAGTGGCTACGGTGACGTCTTTGCAGACGTCACCCCCGAGTGCCAGAGCCTGTGCACACGCAGCTCCGCGAGCCGGAACGCCTGGAACAAACCCCGCTCTGAACCACGGGGCATTCCCAGCCCCGAGACGGCCAGGCCAGTGATGTGCCTGCAGCCCCCGAGAAGTCGGAGCATGGGGACTGGCCCGAGCCCCCTGCCTTCTCAGCTGGCCGGGACAGACCCCCCAGCACAGCCGTCTGTCTCCACGATGGCCTTCCTTCTAGTAGTGTAAAACCAGAGTGGTATGAGACTCACCACCGCAGCCACTGTCCGCGTGTTGTCCCTGCTCGAGACCGCGTGGACTGTCGTGCGGTAGATTTCCGGAAGTTTTTCCTTTTCCAACCAACACTCCGTCCCCTTAAACGATAATCCCCAGCCCCACCATTGCACTGTGTGACTCTGTGAATCTGACGCCTCCGAGTGCTTCCGTCAAGTGAAATCCCACAGTATTCGTCTCTCTGCGACCGGCTTCCGTCACTGAGTATAACGTCCCCAAGGGGCACCCATGTTGTAACATGTCAGAGTTCCTTCCTTTTACTTTTTTTACTTGTTAAATGAGAGGGAGAGAGAGAGAGAGGAAAACATCGATTTATCGTTCCACTCATTTACATCCATTGGTTGATTCTTGTATGTGCCCTGACTGGGGATCGAACCGGTGACCCTTTGGTTCACAGACTGGCACTTGGTCCACTGAGCCATACCAGCCAGGGCTATACTTGTAGGTTTTACCACTTCAGCTAACCTGCAAGGTCCTGGAAGTTGGGGTCCCCCATGCAGTTAGGTGATGGTGAGAGTCAATAATCTTCCTCAGTGTGTGTGGGGGTGGGGGGGCAGTTTGTAGCATTGTCTTGGTGTCCAGACCCAGGAAATGCCCAGGGCTGGAAAACCAGGCCCTGCTTGAAAGTGTCCGCAGCAGCTGGACCTTGGGTTGCCACCCCTGCCTCACACTGAGCCACACTCCTCACACCCCTGGGGAACCAAAGCCAGAGATGCCCCAGACTTGGGGCAGGAGCTCAGCCAGGCTGGGCGGGGACAGGCTGAGTGAAGCTCTCCACTAAAGAGCACTCTTGAGGAAGAGTCCCGAGTTTGGGGGTGCTGGCACCCCTTGGGCAGGACGGTGGGTGCACAGGTGTTTGCTATTAGTGAGAAGACGCGGTGGGACGCTCACCCTTTCACCTGTGTGAGGCATGCCCACGGCCGCACCTGCACAGGTGTGCCTCAGGGGTGCCCTGCCTTTCTGGGGTTTCCACTGCGGGGTTCTGGGGGATGCGGCTGCCTGCTTTCCAAAAAGTCTCTTCAAGCGATTCTAGAGCCCACCAAGGTTAAGGCTGGCTGCTCTAACACGGTGCAGGGGGGCATGCTGCCTACCCCTCCCCCAGGCCCCCTAACAGGTGCAGTCTGAGGTCAGAAGTCACAAGCAAGCCAGTGGGCCTCCTCTCTGGGGGAGAAAGTGGGTCCTCTTGCACAGGGAAACCTCCCCCAGACTCGCGCCGGAGTCACTTTGTCATCCACATGCCGCCAAAGTGGGCTGGCTGGTTCAGAAACAGTTCACAAACTAACGTCCTGCCCCGAGAGCCCGCGTGCTGGTTTTTTAAAACAAGACTTTATTTACTTTTAGAGAGAGGGGAAGGGAGGGAGAAAGAGAGAGAGACAAACATTAGTGTGTGGCTCCATCTTACGCGCCCCCCACAGGGAACCTGGCCCGCAACCCAGGCATGTGCCCTGACTAGGAATCGAACCAGTGACCCACATGCTGTTTTTTAAAGCTTATATAGAGCAAAAACATCGGCCGGCTCCAGGGTGGACGAGGGTCCAGTCTTCTCACGAGGAGCTGGATGCCCTGCTGGACCTCCACGGTCAACCGGAGTCTCGCAAGAAAGAGCCACGGCATGTGCCTGAAACAGGAACCAATGACCTGGAGACCCCGAGGGAACACCTGCCTCCGGCTCCGGCTCCCAGGCCACCGGGGCCAAGAGGACTTTATGGGTCAGCAGCCAAACCGGTTCCCACCAGCTGCCGCCCAGGTGGGCCCCGCCCTGGGCCTCTGGGAAAAGGCTGCAGACAGGAGCTGGGACGGGTGCTCACAGGGGCTTCCCTTTTTCTCTGTGTTTTTCCCGCAATTTCCAAGTTCTCTTCAATGAGTGTGTGTGTGTGTTCTTCTAACTCACAGGTGGCAAACACAGTGCCCGAGGGCCGAATCCAGCCCTCCACCTTGTTTTATCCACCAAGCACCTTGCTTCTACCCAGTGGCAGCACCGAACCCTCGCTCGACAGCTAAGGAGTAGTTACATTTACATAGTCCTAAATCACGTTCGGCCCTCTGAAGGCCACCGCGAGGCTGATGTGGCCCCCGGGGAAAATGGGTCTGATGCTCCTGCTTTAAGGCTCCACTCCCCGTCCTCCCTGTCCCCAGCCCCCGGCCACCACTGACTTCCCGTCTCTGTGGGTTTCGCTGCTGTGGACACTTTGTAGAAATGGGATCACACGGGACAGGAGCGTGGCCTCCTGGGATGGGCTCCTCTTGCTCAGCACCATGTTTCTGAGTGAGGCTCACCCACGTTGCAGCTGGCATGGGAGCCTCGTTCCTTCCCGTTGCTGAGTCACATTCCACCACGCGGGTGGGCCACAGGACGGTTCGCCTGTTTGTCCGTGGAAGGGCACTCAAGTCGTTTTCAGTTGTGGAATAGGGCTGCTGTGAACGCTCATGTGCAAGGTTTTGTGGGGACATTTGTTCTCACTTCTTGCGGATCTGTCTCTTGGAGTGGGACAGCCAGGTCAGATGGCAACTCCAGGGCCAAGGGAGGGTCCCTCCCACTCAGCAGCCGATGAGGCTCATCTGCTCTGGAAGGTCTGAGTGGGGTGGAAGTCAGCCTCCCTTCACAGGATGGGCCCGGTGACAGTGGCAGGACAGTCCCTCCGCCCCAGGGATGGATCCCACCAGTGCTGATGGCCTCTTGGGCAGGCACAGGGTGTGGCTCACACCACTCCCTGGAAGCATGCCCACCCAGTGATGCAGGGTGGGGTGAGCTGGGTGCTCCAGCTCTTTGCAAGGACCCCAGCCACAGCTGAGCAGGGACGGGGCACAAGGGCAGCTGTTTCCAGCAGCAGGGGCCCCCTCCCATGGGCAGTGTGCTATGGCACACTGGCAATGGTCCCCCCACAATCCTGCTCCCCCTTTTCTCCTCTAGAAAGTGTGACTTCTCCAGAGACCTTTCACATCCCTGATTCCACCTCGCACCCGCTTCCTGGAGACCCAAGGAGCTGAGGCCAGGAGCAGAGGGGTGGATGGTTGGTGCCAGGTCAGGGAGGAGGCCCCACCCCTGGTGTGAGGAGTGCACATGAGCCAGGCTGGCCCCTGTGGGGATGACTAGGAAGAAGGCGCTGGTGAGGGGGCCAACAGGAGCCAGCAGTAGCCCAGGGTCATGATACAAACTGGTTCAGTTGTTTCCAATGGACCTGGAGTGCTGTTAACAAAGCTGCAGTGACTTAGCGACTAATGACAAGGAGGGCAATTAACAAACAATCGCAAACTGAGAGGAGGGCCCCAAGTATCATTAGCACCTTCAAAGGGGCCCTCACCCCTCATTGCAGGCAGAAGAACAGAAAAACTCAAGTTCCCATCCAGATGGTAGAGCACCGTGACTGAACTTCGAAGGCAGCTGGGTGCTCAGCTGAGCTTGACAGTTATGCCAACGGCAGGACAGGGCCCTGGTTGGGAGCCTGGGACCCCCAGGGGGTGGGGATTCAAGGTACGCACGCAGAGTCTGGCTCCTCAGACAGTGCCTCTGCCCCAGCCAAGTCTGCCGATGGGGCCTTTGCCCCCCTGGGGAGGCAATGCCGAATTCTCTTCCGCAGGAGACAACAGGCACCTCTCTGGAGCTGTCCCCACAGCCTGACCAGGCCACCAGGCTTATAACCAGTTGAGTCACCACATAGCTGGGCTCATTCAGGAGGAGAGGGGCTGTACCCCAGAGAAGCTGGGAGGCTCAGCCAGCATAAACCACCAAGACGGACAGACACTGTCTGTTGAGGACAGACTTTGGGGAGACTGGACTGTCTCTCCTGGCCTCTGCTGCCACCACCGTCTGCCCAGGATGCTGCTCTCGGTCAGGGCTGGGGCTTGGCTGCGCTGGCACTCATGAATCATCAGGCAGGCCCCCAGCCTTGGGGTTCGTGTCCTGTATCCTCCGCATGGGGTGGAGAGAGGACAGAATGCAAGGAGGGAGTCTCTCAATTTATTGCCTCCTCCACCCCCACCCCTCCCAGTGTCCAGCTCCAGCCTCAGGACCATCTGCCTCGGGGGCAGATATCACTGCTGCTCCACTCCCCAGGCTGAGTGCTACTTCGGAGTCCCAGTCCTGCCACATGCTGGCTGCGTGGCCCTGGCTGAGCACCTTGTCCAGGCCGGTTTCCCGGCCGCCAAAGTGCAGCGTCCCACCTCCCAGGGCTGGAGACAGGCCAGGCACGCTGGGCTGGCAGAGGGGACTCAGCACGTACCGGCCATCCTGGTCACTTAGTAAGAGGGTGAAAAACTGGCTCCAGGGTAGCACGTGTGCATGAAAGTACTTCGGTCACGAGTGTTTAGCTTGATGGATTTTCACAAATGGAATGTGTGCACCTGAGTAAACAGCACCCATGGCTGCCCTGAGGGTGCTCCTGCTGTCCCCTCCCAGCCATTGGGCCCCAGGGACTGCCCTCCCAACTTCTGACGGCCTGCACACCGGCCAGCCTGGAGCTGGCCCTTCATTGTCCACATGTCTCTGTCTCGCTGCTCTCTGCCCTGAGATCTACGCACGCGCAGTGCCCCAGACTCTTCCGTCAGCACAGATGCCACAATGAACCACCTGAACTGCCATTCAGTCTTCTGAACCATCTATTACCAATAAAACCCACCCCGCTGCATGGGGCAGTGTGCTCGGGGAACCTCGGGGCCCTACAGGCCATTTTCTCACCCTGGCCACGGCCTCCGTGCCTTTTATCATCCTTTCCCCTCTCCCCTTGGGAACTGCCAAGAGGCAACGTCTGGGAGGTGGCTCTGGGCTAGAACCCGAGGCCAGCGCAGGCCAGCAGAGGCCAGCAGAGGAGCCCCACAAGTGGCGCAGGTGGGCTGGAGGTGCCCTGAGTCACCAGCTCCCACATCACTGCTCCCTGGCACCTGCTCAGGAGCAGCTGGGGGAGGGCGTGCCCTGGCTGGGGGCGGGGTGGGGAGCGGAGTAGAGGAGGAGGTGGAGAGAGGAAAGTAGAGAAGGAGAAGGGGGAGAGAGAGGATTCGAGGTGCAGGAAGCTGCAGGCCCACTGCCAGAGGGGCTGGATTTCAGCGGGATCCTAGAGCAGGTCATACCCAGGGACTATTCCTGCCTGTGCAAGACCACCTCTGCCCTCCCTCCTGTCTTGGGTCAGGGGCTCTGACCCACCCTCCCTGGGCCTCCCAGCCCCTTTCCCTGCCCAGTGACCTCCTAGGGACACCTCCAGAGCCATCCCTGACCTCCCGGCATAGCCCACTGCAATCCCTCCGCTCCCTACCTGCTGGCTGGACCAGTCAGGGTGAGTGTCTGCCCCTCCCCATGCCAGGCCCAGAGGGGAGGAGGGGACAGGCCAGGTCCTGCCTCGCTGGCTCAACGGACACTTCAGACAGCCGCCTGTTATTGACATTTCTTTAAACCAACCCACCTGTTCTGTTTTGTCCCTACTGAGCATTGATACCGTGAAATCAACAGCTGTGTGTTCTTCTTTCTGAAGTTGTATGTTTGAGTTACAGAAGGGTTTTCTGTGATGTGTGCCCCCCACTGACTGCAGGGTGCTGGCCGTGTGACCCCAGCTAGACTGGCGATGGCACCCAGGGCAGGGTCTCCAGTCTACACGGCCACAGCTGCTTTTACTAGGGACTGCTTCACCTCTCCCCACACCCCTCCCTGCACACACAGCGGGCACTTAGAAAGCAGCTCATGGCTGCTGTGGAGACCTCGCCAGCTGCCTCTGGGGTCTTCTGCATGCCAGGCCTCTAATGTGGGGGCCCTGGCCCCTCTCAGAGACCTTCACAGGCGCTGTCTTCTGGGACCCTCACATCCACCAGCGAGACGGGCAGAGGAACCGCAATCTTCACTCAGTAAATGCAGAAACCGAGGCAGGGAGCCTGACCGTCCCAGGTTTTCCAGATTCTCAGCCTGTCTCCCTAGACCCCCTGCTCAGGAGTCTACGGCTCAGTGGTTACCCAGTGGGTGGGCACGGTGAGCAGCTGTTTAAGATGGAGGTGCCAGGCAGGTGTGTCTCCCCAACAGGCCACATGGATTGGCTCCTGGGTCAAGTTTAGGTTGCGGCACAACACCTCCCCCTTCTCTGACCTTTCGCAAGTGCCCTCCACTCTGCGCAGGAGACCACGGAATGAACGGCAGGGCCAGCATCCCTGGACCTGTGCGTGGTGGGTATTTTTAGCCTTCGCCCTGCCTACTTATGTGCACTGTGGTTAACCTCCTCAGGGAGCTACCCAACTACACTCACACCCAGGACCCTGATGAACTCTCAGAGGTATCCAGGAAGTGCACCCCACCCTGGTCCTGGGGCTCTGGGTCCGATTCCCTTTTCCGAGATAGAATCAGCTCTGTTAATGAAGAATGCAGCCCCACCCTCAACACACACAAACCCTGAATCCGTGACCTTGGGCATGTCATTATCTGGACCTGAGCCGGGGGCAAGGAGGACACAAGGTGCTCCAGAGACCAGGGGCAGCACCTACCCCAGACAGGGGCACCCCTGGGGGAGGCGGAGCCCCCTGTCACTGCCCTCTCTTACTGGGGCTTGGCTGTCCCCATTCTCACCAGCAGAACTTTCTGGGAGCCAAGAAGCAACTCTGGAACGTACATGTACATTTTGGCAGATAGCTTTGAAGACTTTTCCATTTACTCTTCTAATCCACCCTTTTCTCAAACCCGTTACTGTTTTTTTACTGGATGTTGCCTGGTGGTGCTGGGACAACGGGTTCACGAAGGGCAGACGCCTGCTCCCCTGGACTGTCCTGGGAGAGGGAAGTCAGAACGCCCTTGTGTTGCTTGGTGGGTGAGTTCTCTGAAGCGGCTTTCCCTTTTTTGCTAGCACTCGAGGAAAGAAACACATTTCACATCTTAAACAAGTACCCACTTGAATACTACGCATAAGTGAAATAACTGCTTCACAAAGCAACACTCTACGCAGGAGCCTCCCTGATATTTTCTATTTCATTCGGTGTTATTTTCATAAAATACTGGTCACCACCCACTAAGCTTTTTTCCAGTATTTATTCCAGTATTCCAGTAGCCCCTGACCTGATGTGTACGGTGGAGAGGCAGACAAAAAGCAAGCGCACGGCACACACACAGTCACTATTGGAGCTGCGCCCTGGGCGGGGAAGATGGGTCTGAGCCCGTGGAGGGCGGCCCGTTCCTCCACTTCACAGGCAGGGGGCTGGGCCAGGCCTCGGGAGCTTTGGGCAAAGCGACTGGCAGGCCAGGTTAGGCGGGGCTTTGAGGCCCTCGTGGCGGTGCGATTTATTTTAAGGACAGGGAACGTCAGTGCAAACTTGGGGGAGGGGCGGGGTTAAAGGGAAGAAACACTCAGCTTGTTTCATTAAGTGACTGACGTGCAAGAAGTGTTCGTTTCCCACAGCTACTACTGCGCTCCGTGCCCGGAGGGCGCCCCCGACTTCGCCCCGGGGAGCAGACATCTCCCCTGCCACCAGACTTCGCCCCCCAAACAGAGGCCTGCGCCGTCGCCCTGCGGGACAGGGACCACCCCCATCCCGGTTTCACCCCCCCCAACAGGACAAGGACGCCCAACCCCGGCTTAATCCCCCAAGACAGGGGACCCCCACGCTTTACTGCCTAGGACAGGGAAACCCCCCAAGCCGGCCCGCAGGTGCTGGGGAATGGGGAGGAGTCGGGACGCAACTCAGCTGGTCAACATTCTGGCGGAGGGAGGAAAAAGGTGCGAGCACGCGTCCCCGGAACGAAAACCAGGCCAGCACAGCAGTCTGCAAGCTCAGGCGCTA
>PVIA01001411.1:106972-152073 GCA_004024845.1 Tonatia bakeri
CCCCGCCCGCCCACGCCGCGCACGCGCGTTCCGCGATGCCCGATTTCCCGCCCCCCCCCCCCCCCCCAGGCCAGCCCGCTTAGTCTCGTGCTCCCACCCAGCGCGGGGCCCGCCGGGAGCCGACCTAAGTGGGAGGCGGAGAGTCGGGGAAAGCCAGTCGGGCGGGCGGGGCTCGCTACGCAGGCGCGGGCGTGGGCCCGCCCCCAGGCGGGCGGCGCGGCCATATTTAAAGGGCGGCCAGCGCAGTGCGCCAATGGGCGGCGAGCGTGCGGGGCGGGGCGTGGCGGCGCGAGGCCCCGGATGTGGCTGCTGCGGCCCCTCCTCCCCCACTCTCCCCTCAGAGACCCCGGCCGCGCGCTGCTACTCACTAGCTGGTCCCCGCGCGGGCCCCTCGGGCGGCGGTGTGGAGGCGCGCAGGCGGAGCTGACGGCGAGGCGACCGCGCGAAGGCGAGCGGGCCGGCCCCGGCCGGGCGGCCGTCGCCATGAGCGGCTCCTCGGGTACCCCGTACCTGGGCAGCAAGATCAGTCTCATCTCCAAGGCGCAGATCCGCTATGAGGGCATTCTCTACACTATCGACACGGACAACTCCACCGTGGCGCTCGCCAAAGGTAGCGGCCGCCCCAACCGCCCGACCCCACCAGCCAACAGCCCAGCCCCACCCCCACCCGGGGCCCCCCGCAGGCCCCCGGCCCGGGCGTCGCGCTCCCCGGTCCTCCACCCCAGGACGCCCCTCCCCCCGCTCCCCCCTCACCGCCGGCCACTCCCTTCCCCTCAGGCCCTCGCTTCCAGACCGTCCCCCGCGGGCCCTTTCCCTCCAGGCATCCCCGCCCCCCGCGGCTCGGGCGCCCCCCGCCCGCCCCCACCTCCGGGCGTCCCGGTTCCCCTCCCTCCGAGCCTCCACTCCGCTCCCCCGGTCTCGTCGGGACAATGGTCTCCCCCAGCCGCGGCGTTATTGTGTGCGGCCGGCCCGCCCAGCCGGTGTTGGGGTGGGGAGGCGGGGCGGTCCCAGATCCCGCGGTGCCGCCTCCTCCTGCGCGCAGCCCACCTCTGCAGGTGGGGGTCGGTTGCTGCTTCCTCCCCACCTGCCCGAGGGGCAGCTGGCGCCGCGAACGGGGTCCCCGTGGGGGCGGGGCGAGGGAACGGAGGCTGCGGTGTCCTCCCCTGAAGGCTGAGGGGTGAGGAGAGCGGGCTCCTGCAAGCCCTTCTGGAACCTATTAAGCAGCCAGGGCCTTGAGCCTGAACTAATTCCTTGTCTGGGTGGAACCGCCTGCCGGGGACGGCGCTTTGGCCCGAGTGCCTCCACTTAGAGCGTTTGCCGACCCTGCCCCATGTTCGCCCTGAGGGTTTGCCCTTTAGTGACGGGCCTGTGTGCGCCCAGGGACCGCACTGAGCCGTCCTGGGGGGCTGTGCTGTGGCTTTTCCCCGGTCTCAGGGAGGCAGGAGGGGGCCTCAAAGTTTCTTTGTCTGCATTCTCCGGGAAAGATGGCGAGTGTCCTTTCTCTGTCTCTTCCCGGGGAGTGCTGAGTGCAGCCCGGTCTGCGGAGGCGGGGGGGGGGGGGGGGGGGGGGGGGGGGGGGGGGGGGGGGGGGGGGGGGGGGCTGTCTTGGGGGCCGGAGAACCAGTAGTCAGCCTTTAGGGGTCAAGCCCGAGCTCTCCCCCACCTAGGTCCGCGGGGCCCCAGGCCTGGAGCCCATTTCCTTGCGGAGCCTGGTGCTCAAGTTCTGGGGTAGGCTGCGCGCTCCAGGACTTAGTTACGTGTCCCGAAGTGCACGCGCCTGTGCCTCCGTTGGTGGGCTCCATTTGGCATGACGTCCCAGGTGGGGAAGCTGAGACCCAGAGTAGCTGGTTCTGCAGCAGGGGCTGCTCCCAGATTGTAGACCAAGGCTGTCCCTGAGGCCCTAGGAGGGGCTCAGCTGGGCTCTTGCGGCGTAGTGATGTCCCTTCCGAGATACAGAAACTCGGGGTGGGTGTCAAGTTCTGGGCCCCCTGTCCCATTGTCTGTGCAACGGCTCCGCCCAGGCTGGTTGTGCGCGGGTCTGTTCGGTTCTCTCCAGAGAAAACGGCCTGTCTGGGGCACGGCTTGGGATCGGACAGCAGCTGGGGGGCTCTTGGCCTGCTGCGCAGACCCTGTTCTGTGGCGGGCGCTGGGCCTTCCGTGCTCCCGCCTGGCAACGCGGTTTCGTGCGACTGCCAGGCGCAGGGGTCGTTCCCTGTTGTCATCTGTGACCCAGAGCTTCTCGGAGCTTTGCCAGCCAGGGTCTCGTGGGTGTTGTCTGTTGGAAATCGGGGGTGGTGGTAGCAACATAGAAACCCAGCCCTGGAGGGCACCCTGGGCAGGGGTTGCCCCCAGGAGGCCGACTGAGTGTACGAGGCTGAGGGCACCACTGACACCGTCCGTCTCTGCTCCCAAGTGAGGTCCTTCGGCACCGAGGACCGGCCCACGGACAGGCCTGCGCCTCCGCGTGAGGAGATTTATGAGTACATCATCTTCCGGGGGAGCGACATCAAAGACATCACGGTGTGCGAGCCTCCAAAGGCCCCGCACACGCTCCCTCAGGACCCTGCCATCGTCCAAGTGAGTGCATGGCCCCGTGCCAGGGAGGGGACGCGGCTCCAAGGGGAGCATATTGTCACCTGTTTGGCCAGAGTACTCGACTGGAGGAATGGCCTTTTAATGACAAGTTGCTTAGTTTTTGTCTAGGCTGTCAGTGTTGCTGTGGAAGCCTGCAGTCCCAGGGCCTGCAGTCGTGTGTGAGAGGAGAGAGACAGGTGGTGCGTTTGTGTGCTCGAGTACGTGCCTATCAGTGCCAGGTGCGGGGTGGGAGGCTGTTCTCTGGGTGTCAAGTTTGTCCTTCCTTTCTGGCAAGGTCAGTCTACAGCCCCGGTGGCGTGGTGGCGTGGTGTGCTTGGCACGGTGTGACTGGCGTGTGCTGCGTGGGTGCTAGCCAGGCAGGCCTGCAGGCGTGCTCTCCTGACCCTGCCCCAGGGGTGAATTGCAGTGCTGGGGGCCAGGGGTGTTTTGCCCAGGACGAGTAGGGAGCCGGGGTTAATGTTCTCTTAACTTACAAGTTAAGTTAAATGTGCATTAGCCTCTCTGCAGGAGGCTCTGGGGGTGCGGCCTGGGGGACTGGGAGTGGTTCCCACAGCTCCGCTCCCCGCTGTGGGGGCAGGGTCAAGCCGAGCACAGCCTGCAGCTGTCTGCTCTTGCAGACTGACTACTTGATGGCAGGCAGTGGGGGGGCCAAAGGCTTGAGTCAGGGAAGAATTCCAGTGAGGATCACCTGGGCAGGTGGGGCTGGGGAGGAGATGTGGAGGAGACAGCGGTGAGCTCCCGGAGACCGCCCGGGAGCTCACCCCCGGGAGCCACCCGAGCCCCCAGGAAGGAGGCTGGCAGAGCGGGCGGCCATCTTTGCCTGAAGGGTGTTCTCCCGGCTCCTGGCGCCTCTCTCATCTGCACGTCCCCGTGCTCAGTCTTCCCTGGGCTCGGGCTCCTCCTTCCAGCCCCACGTGCCTTACAGCCCCTTCAGAGGGATGCCGCCCTACAGCCAGCTGGCCACCAGCTCCCTGCTCAGCCAGCAGTACGCAGCTTCCTTGGGTCTAGGTGAGTGCCCGCTCCCCTGCCAAAGTGCTGCCTCTGACCTCTAGGGAGTGGGGCCTCGGCTCCACATGGGGGCCACTGTGTTCTTGTCACGTTCAGCCCGTAGGGTGCACTCAGTGCGTGACTCAGTGCAGTGTCAGGCACTGCAGTGCTAGATGACCAGGCATGGAGAGGAGGGGCGGCAGTTTTGAGTTTTGGGACAGACGACCCAAACCCACGTTCGTGCGGGTGCTGGCCTCGTTTGGGGGAGGCTGTTGCCCTTCTGCCTCAAAGGCCTGGTGACCGCCAGGTGTAAGCACAGTGAGTCTGCCTGCCTACCCGTCTGTAAGCTTGTAAACGTTAAGACTCCAGTGCATTGCCACCAGTGCCTTCCAGTCCCCTGCCAGCACTTCGCTCAGAACCTCCCATTTCTCCAGGTGGGACAGCCCTGGGCTGAGGCTGCCCACATGCGGCGCAGAGCGAGGGCCCCCCCGGCCCCAGCCCTGGCCGAAGCTCTGTGGCACGGGTGGACCGTGCGTGAAGCTGGCAGCCTCAGCACCGTGTCCCGCTGTGGCGATAGGGTGTGATCGGGCCCTCGGTGGTCCTGTGGGGCCCATGCTCCCGGAAGCCCCGTCGCCGTCACTGCTATCTCTGGTGTGGCAGCCCCTTCTCGGCCAGCTCCCCAGGCCCCAGACTAGGTTTGTGCGAGCAGAGCGTCCTGGGGCGGACGCTCAGCCCTCCCCGAGCCTGCCGTTCTCAGGGTGAGTTTCTCGTCACTCGCCTGTGCCCCTCTGTGCTCTTCTCTCCTCTCCTCTTTCAGAGAAGCTGGCGAGCCCTCCGGCCTCAGCCGCAGCCTCCAGCCCCAGCTCCTCTCCATCTCCACAGCCTGTCTCAGAGCTCGACATGTCCTCAGAGCCGCACCAGCTCGCTTCCAAGGGTATGGCAGTCTGGAGAGCTGCACTCAGTCTTGCCATCCAGAGGGCGAGGGGTAGAGCGTGTGCCACGGTGCCTGGCTGTGACTGAGTGCTGAGCCCGTGGGCCAGTTAAGCTGTGTCCGTGGTTCAGTACGTGGTGCTGACTTAGTAACTGACGCGTGGAAGGAAGGTCAGAGAGAGCTGGGGGACCCAGCTCGGGTTCGACCTGTACTGCGCCCGCCACTCGGCTCCACCCGCTGTGCGGGGGCCGTCTCCTGGGGACTGCCACTCCTGTGGGGCTTGCATGGTGGGGCAAGACTGTCGGGGAGCCTGCGGGGTGGCCCGCACGCTGCTCTGGGGCTCGCGAGGCTCCGTGTGATGAGGCCGCTTTAAAGTGGGGTGACCAGCCTGAGCCGTTGGCAGGTGAACAGTGTGGGACCGATGACCGGTTTGTTCATGCTGCGCTGTGCCGCACCACCTGTCTGCTGGCAATGGTCTGGGCGGGAATTTCTGGGCTTCGGCCGGCAGTGGTTCTTCCTGTCTGGCCCAAGTTGTGGTGTTGGCTGGTGTTACCAGAGGCAGACTGCGCCCACGCTGGGGGGACTGTGGCGGAGATGTCCAGGACAGCACTTGTTAGTCTGTGCTCGCACGTGTTCTGCATCTACCAAGGAGTGATGCTTTCTCCCACGTTGCAAGTTACTCCGCATGTGCCGTTGTTCTTGGGACCCTGCAAACTGCTCCTGGGCAAACGGTGTAACTGCTCCACCCACGTTACAAAAAGCAGGCGGGCCCAAGGTTCTTGTCCATGTCGTCCGGGTGTGAGGAAGCAGTCAGGAGCTGTGTCACTTGGAGAGGGCTGTGATGGGCCGAGGAGGCGCTTTGGGGCAGTGCCCATCGTAGGGACCCTGCAGGGGCCTTTCAGTTCTGGCAGTGCTTTGATCTTGTCACGAGGACTTTGTCACAGTAATTCCTCTGGTTTCTATTTCATGGGGGAAAACAGTGAAATATGCAGTCTTTGCTTGTCCTGGGCTGCCCCTTGAGGGTGGGGTCCAGAGGTCGGTCAGGGCTGGCTTCTGTCTCCAAGCTCCGTGAACCACCACCCACTCCCGAGGACCAGGCCAGAGGGGGGGCCACAGCAAGTGAACAGGGCAAGTCCCTCTGTACTCGCACGGCTTTCGAGGGCCCCCCCTCTGAGGTTCTTTTTCTGCGTGCTCCTGTCCTGGTCCGGCAGTGCAGCCCCACTGCCGAGGGCAGCCTGGGGCCTTTGGTCTCTTCAGGCGGGCCTTTCCTCTCGAGAGCAGTGCAGGGTGTCTGTTGTTAGTGCTTAGATTCTTCCTTCCACCTCTGTCATTCCTTATGCGAAGATGACAGTGTTCTGCGTCTTAACTCCAGTGGTGGACCACAGCACTTTCCGGACCATCCCAGACTGGGTGGTGCTTACTCAGCATAGACCAGCGTGAAACGCGTTCTCAGACTGAGAACACACCCGCATTCGGGACTCCCAGGCCCCTCTGGGGGCAAAATTTGTGTGGTTTCCGGGAAGCCTCTTTTAAACCTCCTGGGAGTGCTCACTGATGGCCAGGTGGTTTTCTCTCCTCTGGTTTCTGAACGTGGAGCTGGCCTGACTATGGGGGCTCGTGCAGAGGGGTGTCCTGCCAAGGGCCTCCCCTGTGTTAGGTGGACCCTCGCTGGGCGGTTGCCTTACCTGCCTGACCTGCAACCTGAACATAAGTGTTGGCGAGGGTGGGGTGCTGTCTCCTCTCCTCCCCTCTCACCACACCTCTTCTCCCCAATGCAGGAGCTGGTTTTCCATCCGTCCCTGCCGGCAAGAGCCCCATGGTGGAGCAGGCCGTCCAGACCGGGTCTCTCGACAACCTGAACACCAAGAAGCTCTTACCCAGCAGCAAGGGCGCCGTGGGGGTGCAGCTCAATGGACGTGGTGTGGCCCCACCCAGCAGCAAGGGCACCGGCAGCACCGAGACACGCACTCCCTGGGGTGCGCACCCTCCGCTCTCCGCGAGCGCTGCTGCCCGGGGCCTCATGCCAGGCGCTGCTTGAGTCTGTGGGAAAGGCCCCTGCCTCGTGTCCCCTGGGGTGGTGCCCCTGCTGCTATCCACCCGTGGCCTCTGCCCTGGCAGGCGCCCGCCTCACTGTTCCCTCTCATGTCACAGATGTGAGCCCGCCCACCGCGGTGCAGGCGCCCGTGCAGGTCAACGACGAGAACAGGAGGCCACAGAGGAGGAGATCAGGTACCCACGCTGCCGCCACCGGCTCACCCGCGCTCGGTGCTGTCCACCAGTGGCTCCCAGCCGTGACGGTCATCTGCTCACAGGGAACAGACGCACCAGGAATCGCTCCAGAGGGCAGAGCCGCCCGACCGACGTCAAGGAGAACACGATCAGGTTTGAGGGCGACTTTGACTTTGAGAGTGCGAACGCCCAGTTCAACCGAGAGGAGCTGGACAAGGAATTCAAGAAGAAGCTGAACTTCAAAGGTCTGAGTCTGTGTGTACAAACCACCTGTCCCCTGAAGAGCGTCCACAGAGTGGGTCGGAGGACAACAGCCGGAGCGGGTGGGGGGGCAGTGCAGGGGCTGAGCCCTCTGAGGGTTACTGAGATGTGCCCTGTGGGGTGGGTGGCCTGGCCCTGGTGGTCAAGGCCAGTTGGGGGTGGGGCTGCAGGTGGAGGTGCCACTTAGCACAGAGCAGCCGCTGCTGAGTGGCAGGGAGGGCCTGCCTGGGACAGGGGCTCTGTCTGCTCCCACAGCTCAGGGTGCCCCCTCTCTCTGCAGATGACAGAGCTGAGAAGGGAGAGGAGAAGGACCCTGCAGTGGTGACCCCAAGTGACGAGGTCCCTGCCGAGGAGGACCACCTGGGGCCCTCCTGCTACTACGACAAGTCCAAGTCCTTCTTCGACAACATCTCTTCCGAGCTCAAGACCAGGTGGGTGGGTGCGTGAGGCCCTGGGGCTGACCTGCAGTGACCCCACTCAGCTCTCATGGTCAGGGCATGCCTCTGGGCTCGCTCTGGCGTGGCCCCCGTGGACATAGCGCAAGCGGCACAGGCAGCCCTCCTCGTCCTCCCCCCTCAGTCTAGGCCTTCCACCCCAGTGGCCGGGGGCTCACCTCCCGGACCCCGTCCAACCCTGGAGGTGAGAGGCCCCTACCGCCCGAGGCACCTTGAAGGAAGTTCGTTCAGAGGGCCCTCCTGCGGGTGCTCCTCCCTGATGGCAGGATGGGGGGCCGGGGTCTGCGCTGTGTGCGCAGTGCGGCGCCGCCCATGCGCCATCTGCACTGTGTGTGAGATGCATGGAGGGAGCGTGCTGGGGGCTCGGGCCCACCCACTCAGCACACGGGTGCCAGGCACAGTGAGCACTGGGTGTACATGGGGTGCGTGCTGGGATCCCTGCCTGCTGGGCTGAGGCTTCCGGGTGGGGAGCGTGGGTGAGGGTGACACACATGAGATAACATCGTTGGGGAGAACTGGGGTGAAGGTGGGTGATGCGGGCAGCACGCTGGGCCTCCGAGCCTGTTCCAGGTGGGCAGTGCAGGGTGGGGATGGCGGGCCCTGGTGATGACTGGCCCCTACTCAGCGGTGTGGGGAGCCCAGAGGCCAAGGGCCCAGGCTGCAGCCAGCCGCCATCTTGGTGCGGAGGTTCTTCAGTGAGCAGCTGCGGCTCAGCAGGCTCAGGGAGAGGTTTGGCTTCCGAAGTGCTTCCCAGGCCAGGCTGGCAGGTCTGCTCCTGGGGTATGAGGGGAATTGGGTCGATGGCTGGGAAAGGCAGCAGGGATGCAGCCACCATTGCTTTAAATGAGACTGGGGATGGACGTGGGTCCTCGCTGGAGGTGCTCGGGGAGCACAGGGCGCTGCGGCTGTGCCTCACTGGTCCCCACCACCCCCACAGCGTCAGTGCAGTGCTGGGGACCCTGCCTGTGCAACCGGTCCCTCCTTGTCCAGTAGAGCCTGTTTGGAAGGGGTCTGCTGTGGGTCCCTGGGACTTCAGGGGCCGGGTCAGCCTGGGTGGCTTCTTTGCAGCCCTCATGTCACAAGCTCGCTTTGGGTGACCGAGGTGTGGGTTGTGTGCTCAGGCTGGTCCTCGAGCAAGCTGGCCGGGGTGTACCTGCAGTGTCGGGGACTGGGGCTAGATGGCCACCCCTCACTGGCCCTCGACTGCTCCAGGAGCGCAGTGGCCATCTGCCCTTATGTCTGGGTTCAGAAAGCTGGGGTGGGAACCCTGCAGTCAGTTCCACGCCCTTGTCTGGTTCAGTTCCAGGAGGACTACGTGGGCCGAGGAGAGGAAGCTTAACACGGAAACCTTTGGGGTGTCAGGGAGGTTTCTTCGTGGCCGTGGATTCCGAGGTGGATTGCGAGGGGGCAGGGGCAATGGCACTGCACGGCGCAACCCGACTTCCCACAGAGCCGGGACCGGCCGAGTGTAAGCGAGCAGGCGGAGGTGAGTGGGGGCCTCTCAGGGTCCTCTGAGGGCAGGTGTGGGGATGCGGGTTCCCCGGTGGGAGGCCTTTCAGGAAGAGCTCAGAGCTGGGGCCCGACCCCTGGTGCCACCAGCTGCTCCTCAGGCCCTGGGGCCCAGCGCCAGGAAAGGGGGTGGGGCGGGGGGATTGTTAGGCAAGTAGGGCCAGTCAGGAGAGCTTGTGGGAACCCGGGTCTCAGTGCAGGTGGCCCTGCCTCTTTGACGAGGTCCCGGGTGACGTGTGTCCTTGGGGTCTGGGTGCCGACCGGTCCCTGCCAGGTGCGGTACATACAGAAAGGACTCTGTGCTGGGGTGGTGGGAGGTCTGGGCAGCCCTGGCCTGACTGGGGCTGGGGGTGCTGCTCAGTGCATCATGTGGTGTTCTCCCCCCTCCGCCCCCCAGGCTCTGGCCGAAGCAGCAGCAGACGCCACAGAGTGAGGATGCTGCACTTACGGGCAGACCTGCGTCAGGTCTCCCTTCACTATTTTTGTTCTGGTCGTCACACAACTTAGACAAGGTTCTGCTTGTTTTTGGGGTGTTTTGGGGAGATCTCTCAGGCCTCTGGACCCCTTCCTCTTCATTTTTGCACAGTCCAGTCTACGGTTGTATTTTGAAAAAAGGTTTCTAGAGCGAAAGCCCAATCCTCACTTTGACTTTAAAAGTGGAAGCAAGTCTCATCTGGCTGCCTGGCAGCTGGGAGCAGCTGTCACCCTGCTGGGCCCAGTGCTGCTGGCCTGGCACCCTCGCTGCCACTGGTGGGGTCTCCGGAGCCAGGCAGGGGCAGCCCAGGGGTTGTGGCCCTGGGCAGGGAAAGGGGGGTCCGTACAGATCATGTTGTGTGAGCGCACAGACTGGCACCTGGAGGGGTCTGCGGAGGCGGGGCTGGCAGGTGCAGGTGTCCCTGAGCGCTGTGCACACTCAGAGCCTGGCCCCCCCTGGGGGAATCTGGGTATGGGTGGTGTCCCTGCCTTCTGCCCTGCCTGCTCCTGACCTGGTGGGTCGTGGCTCCACTCCGGCCCCCATCAGTGTCTCCCCCACTTGGAAGTGAGCCCGTGTTTCCTGCGAGCCTAGCTGACCGAGAGCACATTCCTCCGAGCTGTAAATAGTTGTTTCTTTCATGGGCGGCGGGGGGGAGGTGGGCTGTACACTGTCGCATGAGTGAGCAGGGCACCCTGGCACGAGCATGCGCCCCTCTGGGGCAGGGTGTTGCGGTGAGCCGGAACACCGTGGGGACTGACCCCCTGGGTAGCTCTGAAGATTTTGGTTCTGTATTAAGTTACTGTAAAAGCTTGGGTTTATTTTTATAGGACTTAATGGCTAAGAGTTAGAAATGTAGCAACAGGGCTACTCTGTTGGAGTAATGTAAATTGTAATTAAAATAAACATGCAGACTTTAAGACTTTCTTCTCTGCTTTGAAGTAAGTGGTCCTGTCTGGCCCTGCCTGAACGCCGTCATGCCTGACATGCCATGTGTGGGCTGGTCAGCCTCGGGGTCCGCTGGTCTGGGCACAGCCCTGCCGCTGAGTCCCCGCCTCTGCCAGGCATGGCGCTGCTCTTCAACACAGACGACCAACCTGCTCAGAAGCGGCCTCCCGCCTCCCAGGGCCGTGCAGAACAGCTGCTTCCAAGTGCCCCCTCCACTGCGATGGGTCTCCAGGTGCCGCCCAAAGCAACCCCACAGGACAGGCCGGTGAGCCATCTGCGCCTGTCCTCCTTCCGGCCTGACCAGCAGCCGTCCCTGCACACACCGCACCCAACGCCTGGCCACCTTCCACTTGTTCGGGCTGCTGACATCCTTGACGGAGAGGAGGCCCCGCAGTGCACACACGAGACCCGGGTCCCATGCCCGAGTCACGCCGTGGTTTCATGTGCATCACCACACAGGTTGATGCCGCTGGTCACACGTGCTTAACATGCATCTTTGTTTTCCGCTCAGAGATTGGGCACAAACTGCACGTTACATGTGACTCGGCAGCTGAAACAGGCGTTCACTAGACTCTAAACGGAGTCGAGTCACACTTGAAAGTGCTTTGAAAACCGCCTGTTCTACGCTGGGCCGGCTGTACCTGGGCCTGCCAGCTTTTCAGAAGGTGCATTGTAGGTGTGCCCTCAGTGGGAGTGTGCACTCAGGAGCTGCAGGCTGGGCACAGCAGGGTCACCCACCTGTCACAGGGACTGGCAGCAGTGCATCGAGCAGAGCAGAGCCACACAGCAGCTGGTTTTCCGCAGGATGCGGGTGATCTGCTGCTGCTGGCCTGGAGCCCCAAGGGGCCGGCTTCTGGCAGGCTCCCCATGCCACAAGCACACAGCAGCGACCCCAAGACTGGGTCCGCTAGAACCAGAGGTCCGAGGTGGCGTCAGAACAGAGCTGCCCCACCACAAAAGCCAGGGTTGGACACTTAACACTGAGTGCTTCCGGGCTCCCAGCCGTGACCGTTCGTTCGCTCATCAGCCTGAACAAGGTCCGGGAGAGAGATCAGCTTGCTGGGAAGCCCTGCAGGGGAGTGCACTTCCACCTCCATCAGAAGCACCAGCCACCCTACGGACAGCAGCTGTGCAGGGCACCCCATGCTGCCGGGCTCCCAAAAGCCCTTCCGTGACCCCAAGGGGCGGGCAGGGCAGGGGGAGCGGTCCCCACTCAGGAGAGCGCTGACCGACCGCTCGGGTTGAAGTCCCCCCAGGGGGTGGGGCATGATCCACGAGGAAGGCGAGGCTAAAATACGCGTGAGTTTATTGCAGATGCTCGGGCAGCACGGACAAACAGCATGGAGATGCCACGTGTCCTCACGAATCACCCATGATCGGAATTTAAAAACCACTCCCAGCCAGATCCCTCTGTCCATCACGATGCTTTCTTCTGTTTCTTCTTCTCGTTTTCTTCCTTCTCTTTCTCAATTTCAGCCACATACTTCTCAATTTCTTCAGGATTTAAAATCTATCAAAGAGTGTTTTTGGTGAGCCCCTGGGGGAGGGGCTCCAAAACCTGTGCCCACGAGGAGACAGGCCAGGGGCCGATGGGGTATGGCCCCGGGCAGGGGCCAAGGGAGCAGCAGGAGCAGCCTGCACATCTGTCCCCAGCTTGTCTGAGTGCCAGGGGAGCACGTGAGGGCTGCCTGGGACCACAGGTCAGCACTCACTTCCCACTGAGTCGTGGGGAGCCCCCCCAGTGCCCAGAGGAGCTTGGCACTGCCCCCGTCCATTCCTGGGAGCGTGCCACCACGAACACAGCAAGACCTGGCCCTTACCTTGAGCGGCTGGTCACGCCGCATGACGGCTAGCTCGATGTTCTTGCCTCCGGACTGCACCACCTGAGGAGCAGGAGAGAGAAGAGCCTCAGACAGCCTCGCCCATCTCCGGACCACAGCTCCTTAAATGGGCGCCCGTGTACCCAAACACAGCCCTGACACACTGACGTCCCAGCACCCACAGCCTCTGCCCCCCTCCTGCAGGCAGACTTGGACACAGCAGACCCTCTGTCCCACCTGCCAGCCCTCCAACCAACCCCTCTGCCTCTGGCTCCGCCCTCCAGCTCCCAGCCAGCTCGCCCAGTCCCGGATTTCCACTCCTGCAGCAGCTGGAGCCTCAGGCCGCACCATGGCTGTGAGCTGAGCCTGGCCTGCACCAGCTGTGTGCAGGGGCTGGTGCAACCGAGTGAGTCCCTGTGGCCTCCATCCCTGCCACCCAGCCGGAGGGACCCTGCCACAGCGTGGGTGTCTCACTGGCCTCCCCAACCTCAGAAACAAACTTACTTCCAGAAGGGCCTTGATAACCAGCTTGATGGTCAGCCCATCGGTTTCGATGGCCTCGTCAGTGTAATTCTTCTCTAGAAACTCACGCACGGACTTGGCACCCCTGCCAATTGCATTGGCCTGAAAGAGACATGTGTTCTGTGGCACGGGACGTGACAATCCGGAGCTAGCCCAACAAGGGGGACACCGAGTGGGCCCGCTACTCTGCACTGGGCCAAGAGGCAGTCCGGGCCCCGCCTCCAGGCGAGGGCTGTCTGGAGCCAGCTGACCCTTGCCAGTAACGGGTGGCACTTCCTGGTCCACACACCCGTGGCCTTTCACCGTAAGGCTGTGTCCTTCCAGCTCGCTGCCCGTGTCTCCCAAACTGGGCCACCACACAACCCCCACTCCCCCGGGAGGGGCAGTGTCCAGGACGGACAGTGTGAGTGCACACGCCTGGCAGCTAGAGGCAGTGCGACCTACGGGAGGCATGCCCCCCGCGCTGCCAGAGTCTCACCTTCCAGGCGTGGTAGGTGCCCGACGGGTCGGTCTGGTACAGCCTGGGGGTGCCGTCGAAGTCGAAGCCCACGATGAGCGCAGAGATGCCGAACGGCCTGCGCCCGTTGCTCTGCGTGTAGCGCTGGTGGGAGAAGGACGGGTCAGCGTGTCGTCCCCGCCCAATGGGCCCAGAGCCTGCCCAAGCCCCGGCTGCGGTCAGAGAAGGCCAAGCACACCCCAGGCCCCTCGTTGGGCCGTGCCGGGGCACATGACGGGCGAGAGGAGCGCTGCCACCAGCACCCCCGTCATTCCCCACGTTTGCGCTAACACCGCTGTGTCCATGCCGGCCTGCCCCTGCAACATACCCCGGCCACGCAGACTCAAGACAGCACTCGGTGGCACGGCCGGCCGGCATTTCTCTGTACGGCAGGGCGGCTTCCAGCCCCTCCCCATCCTGAGGTGACTGTCGTTGAGAACAGCATCTGGGGATGGCCCCGTGCCAGTCCACGAGCACCATGCCAGCCACACGGGCAGGTGACGGGCGAAGGAGGAAGAGCAGGGCTGGGCATGGGGGCGTGCAAGCCTCAGCTTCCCCATGGCGAAGCATGCCAACACCCACGCAGCTCGCAGTGGGACACCCTCCAGGACACAAGAGTAACCCCCGTGACCAGAGCCGAGCCTCGGCGGGGCGCACCTGCTTCAGGCTGGCGATGTAGCGGGTGATGTACTCCACGGTGACTGGATCCTCCACCGTCAGCCGGTGGCTCTGGCACTCCACCCGGGCCCTGTTGATGACGATCCTTGCGTCAGCGGTGAGGCCTACGGTGACAGCAGACAGTGCCACTGTGCTGGTCGCACTCACACAGAGACACAGGTCACACGAGCAGACAGCACGGGTTCCCTGCGGCCCAGCACTGGGGCCATCCGAGGCACCGACCGCCGATGGACTGAGAGGACCAGGTGGCCCTGTGACCTTCCCTGAGAGCCCCAGGCGCACCAAGACCAGTGCAAATCAGGCCACACAGAGCCGGGCAGGGCAACCCCAGGTCTGCGCAGGAGCTTCGGATACCCCCAGACTGGGCCCTGAGAGAGGAGAGTGCTGGGACCCCAAGCCCGCGGCACCTACCTCACAGGCACGGTAGCTGTGGGAAGCCTGACCCCTCTCTACAGACCATGGTGACAACCGGGACACACTAACAACCGTGGAGGTGGCAGCAGCACCCGCATCCCGGGGTCGTGATTCCTGTAGCCCCCCCACCAGGAAACCGCGGCCACCCCTTGACTTAAAGGCCCGAGCCCCCACCCTGGAGGACTGGTGTGCACCCAGCCCGCACACGCCTACAGCTGCTGGCGCACCTGCGAAGGCCATGCAGACGTTGTCGTCCAGGGCACAGATTTTCCGCACTGTCCTCTCATCCTGTAGTTTGGCCACCGACTTCTTCTCCACGCCCAGGACCACGATGTCTTTTCCTCGGACACCAACCTGAGGGGAACACCCCACGGCACTCAGGGGATTGCCGTGGCTGCAGAGCTTGGAGTCCCGGCCCTGGCCGTAGGCACCACACCCGCCAACCATGGCCCTGACCGGCCTGTGGCTGAGTCCCCCAGGTGTCCTGACCGGCCAGCCGCCTAGTTCCTCCCCTTATGATGCCAACATGCAGCCTCAGGGACAACACCACGGAGGGCACCTGTGTTCCTTCAACCCACTGAGTCAGAGTCCCACGCACAGCCTGGCACTCGAGGCCTGGCACTCGAGACCTGGTGTTCTCTCGGGGCATTCTGAAAGCCGTGGTTCTGCGGCTGTGACCCATGCTACCCCCCTTGGGGAAGGACGCCTGCATCCCCTACTCCCGGGAGGGTGGCACTGTGTTTACAGCCGACAGCGGACAGAGATAGAGGATGCACGGGAAGCATGGGAACGTTGCCGCTGCCAGGCAGACGCAGACCCACAGGGGCCAACCCCTGGGAAAAGCAGGGCTTTGAGGGTCCTGGGCTGACTGATTCTTTGAGGTGGGGGCTGCCCGTGTTCCCCCAACACACACCAGGAGTGCCCTCCATGGTCTTGGACAAGGGGCTCCACCTGCACAAATGCCCCCTGGGCACAGACTGTGGGGGTGGGAGCTCCGGTCTGCAGAGTCCAGCTTCCGGGCACTTACTCACGGTCTCCCCAGTCTTCATGGTTCTCCAGAGCCGGCGGGGTTGGGGGGAGGTCCAGCAAAGCCACCCACCCCGATGGGCCTGAGGTGGCATGGGGGGAGGGGTCAGTGGCCTCCACCCCAGTACTCTTTAAGCTGAGTTATGCCATAAAATGGGTGTTGGACATTCAGTTCCAAAGATACTCAGGGAAGGAAAACACCAAAATTCTCAGAGTTGTGTGCACTTTGTCTGCCGGCTCAAACCTCTGACACGCCAGGTAATAAAAGAAAAACTGGCCGACAGGCAAACCGACAGGTGTCTCGCGCTTCAAAGGGCAGTCTAAACAAGATAGATGCTCAGATGCCACCAAGACAGTGGGTCAGTCAGCGCACTGCCCGCCTCCCGGGGGCTCCTTGTGCGGGGCGGTCAGACGCGGGGGTGGGGGGGCACGTTGTCAGCGGAACTGCACGGCTCAGAGAAAGACCCACCCCACCCCACTTTGCTCTGGAACCCCACCTGCACCTCCAGGACAACTGCTGTCCCTCGCGCGGAAATTTCCTAACTGGGACCGAGCTGGGCACACTTCACTAAATCGCAAGTCACCCACTTGCTTAACATTCTTGGAGCGCACGCCTCCACTCGCTGTGGGGCCTCCGCGCAGCCACACCGCGACCAGGCGGGGCTCCCGCTGCCGGGGCCGAGGCGGCCGCCAAGATGGCGTCGCCACCCGGGCGCGCCTACCCGCTCGCGCTAGTGAAAGGGAAAAGGAAGGTCGCCCTTGGAAGCTCACCACTCACACCCAATTTGCTGGTCTGCACAGCACCCGTCGGTCACCAGCAAACCCCCACCTCGAATGCCCTTGGTGACAATCCACTGTTGAGAGGGTAGTTCCATTTCACTGGCCTGTCCCGCCGCCTCCCCGACCTGGGCGCCCACAGTGTGCAACGCGCCCCTTTCCACTTCCTTCCTCAACACCAGCGCCACAGTTCCTTTGCGTTCAACTAACGCCACGGAACTAATTCCGAAAGGTCAATCACAAAAAAGCATCCGACGACAAAGAGAAGCACCGCCACCTGGCTGAAGCTCAGGGCGGGGAGGCGCACCCCGACCCCACCCGGCTGATGCAGACACCACGCTCCAGGCGTCCGGGACCAAGAGGGACGCGGTTCCTCCTGACCCCCCTGCTGTCTAGAGCCGCGCCCGGGCCACCAGCGCTCCGACTGCCCCCCATTCGGGGCCTCTCCGCGCCCCAACAGCGCAGCCGGGCCTCACAGGTTCCTGGGCGCCTTACATGTCCCGGGGCCTCCCCCGCCCCCCTGGCCGAGGCCCGGGAATATCTCGGGCCTCCCGCGCCCCAGCAGCACCCCTAGGCCCGCCTGCATCCGGCCGCTCCCGCCCGGCCTGGGGTTCACCACTCACCGCGGTCGAACCCTTCTTCACGGCCTCCTGAGCGTACTCCACTTGGAAGAGGTGGCCGTCGGGCGAGAAGACGGTGATGGCGCGGTCGTAACTCATCCCGGCGAGCTGCGCGGTCACACCGGGTAAAAGCGCACACTCACCGCCGCACGCCCCACGACTCCCGACACGGCGGCACCGCCCACTGCGCTGCAGGCGTCAGGAGGCGTCGGGCAGCGTCTGCGGCGTCGGGCGGACGCGCGCGCGCCGGGGCGGGGCCGGGGCGAACCATCCACAGCCAGCCTCGGGGGGCAACGCGGCCGCGGCAGGCCCCGCGCGGGGCGCAGAGAGACCACTGTGGGGGGCCGCCCAGGGCGGGGCCTCGGGAATAGGCGGCGCGCGTGGCGGCGCGGCAGTGGGCAGGAGGGTGGCGCGGTGGCGGCGGCCGGGCGGACGAGCCCAAGGAGGAATCCCCCGCGCCCCCGCCCCCCCAGCGACTGCGGAGAATGAACACCTCAGGCGGCGGAGCGCAGCGGGAGAAGAAACCCCGATGATCTCGGGCTGAGCCCGTGCTGGGACCATGTCTGTGGCCTTCGCGTCCGCCCGGCCGAGAGGCAAAGGGGAGGTCACGCAGCAAACCATCCAGAAGGTGGGCGGGGGCCCTCGGGCGGGGGGCGGTACGGGGTGCGGGCGGGGGCGCGCGCGGGGCCGGTGCGCGGGCAGCCAGCGGGCGCGGGGCGCGAACAAAGCCGGGGCTCAGCCGACGACCGTGACCCCGCGGGGCCCCGAGAGCGCATTGCCGCCAGCCTGCGCCAACTTCGGCGGGGGCTGTGGGCAGGGGCACCGGCGCCGGAAGCCTTCGGGATGGTGTCCGAGGGGTCGTGTCCCCGGCCAGGCTGGGCGCAGCAGATCTGCCGCCTTCGGGTCGGGGTGCGCGGGGATCGTGGGCCAGAGCGCAGGACGGCGAGGCTGCGCGCCCCTGGGATGGTGTCCTAGGGGTCGTGTCCGCGGGCCAAGCTGGGAGCAGTAGGGACCCGCCGCGATCGGAAGCCCTGCGCCACGGATGGGGCGCAAAACGCATGACCGGGCGCCCTCGAGACGGTGCCCTTGGGGTGGTGACTGCGGGGTGGGGGTCTTGGCCCAACCGAAAACAGCCGGGCCACGCCAGGCGCAGGGGGGACCCTCCTGGCTGGCCAAATCATTGGCACAACCCGGAGGCCGGCCCCTGGCCTCAGCGCACAGCTTGGAGAGTGAATGGGGAGTTGGGGGCGACGGGGGCCCGGCCGGGCAGCGGGCCATGCTCCCTCTCCGTAAGGTGTTCGCATTCCGAGGCACAAAGGGGCGCGTCCCGAGTGTGGGACGCCGTTCCAGCCTGTCCGGGGCCCTTTGGGGAGCGCGCTACACCTCGGGGTCTACCTGCTGGCCCAGCCTCGCCGCCCTTGCGCCTGTCAAATTGTTTTTCAACATGACACCCGGGCCAGGCTCCTCACCTAACAGACTTTCCAGACCCGCTTTACTGCACTTCCCCAGGTCCCTGCGCTCTGCCTCGTGGTTTTCCAGGGACCACGTTCACAGGGAGTTGGGGGGCACCTTTAACAAAACCCTTAAGTTTTTAAATTGGGGTTTTACATTTTCTGCTGTTTTCTTTAGAAGAGAAGTTCAGAAGGAAAGGAACGATGTTAGTCTTTCCGACTGGATTTTCTTGACGTCTTTGGTAGCTTCGTTGGTTTCTAAGCTCGGAGTTCGTGGGGTTAACAGCAGAATTCCGTGGTTCCCACGGGGCCCTCATGTCCCCGAGAGGACTCGCCCCGGTGATCAAGGCCCCTCTTCCTTCATGATGCCGGGACCCAGTGGGCCCCGTCCATATGATTAGAGACGACCTCTGCGGAGGCTGGTGTGACCAATGAGAAGCCTCAGTAAACTCTACTCAGTAAACTCCAGTTGAGAAGCAGCAGAGATACCGACTTAAAAGTGGGGCATTTTTTAATTTGTTTATTAAGCACTTCTGTGGTGCTCACTGCATACCAGACACTGTTCTGGGGCTTTGTGGATTCACGTTCGTCATTAAACTCATTTGACTCCTTGTGGCACTTGCAGCCGTCCTCGTTTCACAAATGAGGAAACTGAGGCAGAGGGAAGCTCAGTGCCTGCTGATCAAGGCTGGGACCCCTACGTTCCCCTCTTCTCCTCAGGACACCAGTCACGGGGATTAGGGCCCACCTGACCCCGGCCTGACCTCACGTCAACGTCACCGTGTCTGCAAAGACCCTGTCTCCAAGTGAGGCCCCCGTCACAGGAACCGGGGCTTGTTTGTCTTGAGCATGTTTTGAGGGACACAGTTCAGCCTAGAACACAGACCACGTGGGGGAGGGGTGGGCCAGACCAGGAGCGCCACGGAGCAGGGGAGGAAGGGAGTTGTGCATGGTCCTGCCCGTGGTCTGCAAGGGCCAGGCGTGAGTTGCAAAATGGAGGGGGGGGGTGCTGGCTGATCTGGGGAGCCTGGGCTGGGGGGCTGAGGTGGTTCAGCTGGCAGTGACCAAGCACGGCCATAGTGCAGGGTGAGGTGCAGGTGGGACTATGCTTTGGTGACAGCCACCGGGGCCTCTGGGGTGGAGATGGCAGTGTCCCAGCAAAGTCCCATGGCCCTGGGACCTTGCCGGTAGGCCTGAAGGCCAGCACCTGCCCCTGCAGCTCTCTGTGGTTTGGGGCCAGGGAGTCCCTGCTGTCCGGGGCCGGGGTGGGGTTGCGTCCGTCCCTGTGAACCATGAGGCTGGGCCTGGGCTCCTTGGGGGGGCCCTGGGGCTGGCATGTAGGTGCCTCTTTGCCACTTGGCACAGGCAGGTGCTTAATAAATGTGAATCTCGTGGTTCCCGTTTGCTTTGGGGTTCTGGACTGGCTTTCTCTGTGGGAGGGTGGGGAGGTGTCCTGTCCTTCCGCCCCCAGCACCTCGTGTGGGGAGGGACACCCTGCACAGGCACAGGACAGAGCTGACAGGCTGGTGGGCATCTGGGGCGTGTGTCACCTGGGTCTGGAACAGGACAGTGACAGCAGTGAGGGCAGGCGCCGTGGCCAGGGTCTGGGAGTGGGGAGCAGCAGGATCCCGGCCAGCTCTGCCCCACAGTCCATGCTGGGGCCGGGGTGGGAGACACAGGGGCAGAGGAGGAGCGTCTGGGCTGGTGGCGGGGGCGCCCTGGGCTCTCAGAGCTGGAAGACCTTGTTCAAGAGCATGGGCTGACTTGGCAGGGAAGGTGCATAGGCCATTTTCAAGAACTTCAACTGCCCCGCCTCCCATTTGAACATGCCCCCCTCCCCCCTTGAGCCTCCCTCCACGTGCCTAACAGGTCACTTCCAGCAGTTGTTGCTGAAAGCGCTTTCTCTCCGGGGGCGAGAAGGGGCGCTGTCTCCTCACCCCAGCTCTCAGGGCAGCCCTGGGGAGTGTGGGGCTGCTGGTGGCCCAGAGACAGCCCGGTAGGTTTCCGTCCTGTCACTTCTCTCATTTCACCAAAAGCACGCAGCACACCAACTGTGCTGCGGGTGTGAAAGGTCCGGCGTGCCCTCCGCCCGCTTCCCAGCAGCACCCTCCTGCCCCTCTCATGGCTAAGCCAAGCGGCTGCTGCTTCCGTGTTCCTGGCTCCGGGTGCCGTGTGCTGTCTTCGTGGGCCCCGCTCTGTTGGCGGGGCGCTTAACCGGCACACGGCTCTTTCCCGTGGGTCTGGAGGCTGGAAGTCCAAGATCCAGAGCCACAGGTTCGGCTCTGGGTTCTGGGTTCTGAGTTCTGGGTTCTCCGTGCTGGCTCCTCCCATCGTCCCCACGCTCCCTCTCTGACCTTCCGTGTCCTCGTGTCTTTCCCCCCAGACTCTCCTTCTCCCTGGAGATGACTTCCCCATCCCCCAGCCCACCGGCCCCCCTTTGCTGCCAGGTGAGCGGTGGGGAGGGCCCAGGGGTGTCAGCTGCCTCCAGCAGGTGGCTTCCCCCGTGTGGCTCAGGGTCACACCCAGCGCCCTGGGGTCTGCCAGTCCCGCTGTCCCTTGTCTGAGTGCTTCTAGTGCCCTGGTACAGGTGCGGCCAGCTCAGCCTGGTCCCTTCGTCCCTGGGGGTGTTTGCCACTTTCATCCCATCTTCACTGGGGGGGGGCGGGTCTGCGGGGGTTCAGGGCTCAGCCAGCGTCCACCCAGCTCCCTGACCCCCAGTCCTGACTTTTTCCTGAGGGTTTCAGCTGAGCTGGGCCTGTCCTCTGTGCCCTGCTCCTTTCCTCCTTCCTTCTTTTTTTTTTTTGTCACAACATTTTGTAACATTTTCTCACGCTGACAGATTTTGTAACATTCTCTCATGCTAATAAATTTTGTAACAGCTTCTCACACTGATAAATTGGGTAACATTTTCCCACGTTGATAAAGACCTCAGACGGTTTACAAAGCTGGTTCACATCACGATCTGGTGCCACCGAACGGCCCCGGGCGCTGCTCCTTTAGCCTGCCCTCCCCCAAGTGAAAACCTGTGTGGAGTGCAAGTGTGGTAGCCATGCTCTGCGTCCTTGGAAGGACTCTGCTGGTTGTGAGTCAAGGGGGCCGGAGCCGTGACGCCTTTAGGGGCAGCTTTCCCAGGACGGGAGCTCTTGTCACAGTGGTTTTCCTCCGCTGACCGATCTGGAGAAAAGAGCCACCAGGTGCAAATGCCTGCAGTGCCCTTTCCCGGTGTGTTTGAGCACCCTTCACCTGTCCCCAGGTGAGCGTGGCAGGCAGCTCCGGGCTCACAGCGCCCCCTGGTGGTACCCCCTCTCCTGGGCCCAGGCGGGGATTGCTGGACTCAGGGCACCACTTCCGAGGTGGGGACAGAGGGAGACATCGTGGGGAGGAGGAAGTGGCAATGGAAACACAAATCAGAGCAGAGGAGCGCGGTGGACTTGGAGGCCAGGGCGCAGGGCAGCTGGCCTGGGCCCTGCGGTGTGGTGGCTGTGTTGCACAGGAAGGGGCGGCCCTGGGGCAGCGCGCCAGGGTGCCAGTGTGGTGGCAGATAGATGGCCCCTCTGCCCCTCGCTGCCGGGGCTGCGCCTGCTCGGCAAGGAGCCGAGCCTGCCCACAGGGCCGGATGACGGGCGCTGCCTGGTGGAGACGAACAGTATGGGCTTTTTCTTCGGTGACAGTTTGCAGGCTGAGGCCTTTGGAGGGGAAGCGGCGTTTGCTGGGGGCTCAGTTCTGCTGCTCCCAGCAGGGAGGCAGCCGCAGGGACAGACTATGGATACACTGCCTGCCGCTCCATCTCCTCACGCTTCTGGGTTTCCCTGGTCCCCCCCCCTCACAGGGCCGTCCTATGTGCAGACCCCTCCCCTCCCCTTCCCGCCCCTGTGGGTTGGTCCCGAAGAGCTGGCTCTTATACATCTCTGTGATGCTCTGCGGGGATGTGAGCCAAGTCCCATGTGCTGGGATTCTCAGACCTCGCACCCTCCAGACGGGGTCTCAGTGTCCCGCATCCATGCTGTTGGGGGCCCTAGACAAGGGGGCCAGGGGCGGCGGGGTCCCATCTGCAGATGAGGAAACCTGGGCCCCGACCCTGGGGGGGTGAGGTGTGGAGAGGACTCTGTCCTGCTGGCCAAGGTTCCACGTAGAGTGATGGTGTGGACATAGATGCCCAAACACTGAGGACAGGTGTTGTCACACTGCGTGAGCAACTGAGCACGCGCCTCTCACCCCCAGCGGGACCCCGTGGACACACCCACACCCCGAGCTCATGTCTGCTTCCCCTGCAGATGCTGGATGAGAACCACCACCTGATACAGTGCATCCTGGACCACCAGAGCAAGGGCAAGACTGCCGAGTGTGCCCAGTGAGTGTGCCCCCGCCCAGCTGTTGCTGGGCAGACTCTGGTTTTGCCCAGCACCGGGGGCATTGGGCTGCAGTCACCTAAGCTGCCGAGCGACACCCCTTGGAGGGTGGCTGGGGGTGCCCAGGGTGGACACTGCAGCCGGCTCTGTGGGTGGTGGCTGGACACACTGAGGATAACGAGCTAGGTCCAGGTAGGACCTCCAGAGCTGGACACAGTAGGTGCAGGAACTGGGCATCAGTGCCCCCGGAGGGTAGCCCGTGTGCGTGGCTGTCACATCCACCTGAGGTGTCCTCAGGGAGAGCTAAGCTGCTTCACCTCCTCCCAGTACCTCTTCAGGGTGGGGGGGGGGTGAGTTAGCTGGGGTTGCCTGGAGGAGGGCTCGTCTGCACCCCCTCTCTGAAGAGACTGGGTGACACCTCCCCTTCGGCCACCGTCTTGGAGTCTTTGCAGGATTTTGTCACTGGATGGGAGCCCACCCCTCACCAGCCCATCCTGGACTGTGGAGGGCTGTGCCGCCTGGGTTGTCCTCCGGGGTCCTCTGCGGCTGGCATCCCGGCGCTGGCTATGGGGCAAGGCTGTCGTGGGTGAACTTGGCTGTTACCTAGGGGACAGGCTGGCAAGCTCCCCCACCCACCACGTACGCCTGTCCCGCAGGTACCAGCAGATCCTGCACCGGAACCTCGTCTACCTGGCCACCATCGCGGACTCCAACCAGAACATGCAGTCCCTGCTCCCCGCTGTGAGTGCTGGGATGGGGTGGGGCGGGGCGGGGGGGGGCCCTGCCCCAGGCTGTTGGCCAGGGAGCCCAGGCTGAAGGGCCCCGACAGGGTTGGCGCGGGGCAGGTCCACCCATCTCCAGGGAGGTCAGTTGCACGCTCCCAGGAGTGGCTGCTGGTTGGCGGTGGTTCCCTGAGCTGACTGCTCTCCCTGCTCGCCACAGCCGCCCACCCAGAACATGAACCTGGGCCCCGGCGCGCTGTCCCAGAGTGGCTCCAGCCAGGGCCTGCACTCGCAGGGCAGCCTCAGCGACGCCATCGGCACCGGCCTGCCCCCGGCCTCCCTCATGCAGGGCCAGATCGGCAACGGTGAGCCCCCTGGGGTGCGGTTCGGGCTTGTGGCCCAGGGTGGCATGGGCTCCCAGGCGGTGCTGCAGGGCTGGGCACAGGTGCCCTCATGCCTCCTTGCCCCCCCGCCCCCGGCCCTGGCAGGTCCGAACCACGTGTCCATGCAGCAGACGGCACCGAGCACGCTGCCCACAACCTCCATGAGCATGTCGGGCAGCGGCCACGGGTCGGGGCCTGGCTACAGCCACTCGGGACCCGGTGCACAGAGCGTGCCCCTGCAGGGCCAGGGCGCCATCGGCAGCTACGTGTCTCGGGCCAACATCAACATCCAGTCCAACCCAGGTGATGCCCTGCCCAGCCCGGCCTACACTCCTGTGTGTCCCCCGGGCCCCCGAAGCTTGCAGGCCATGTGCGGGCTGTCCTCCGGCCAGGCGCTGGGCCAAGGATGCTGGGAGCAGAGGGGCTGCCCTCCGGGGCCTTCCCCGGGGCTGGGGGTTGGCGGGTACAGGTCAGGCAGGGCCCGGCTTTGGAGGGCTGAGGCCGCTCCCCACGTGGCTCAGGGAAGACTCTGAGGAGGGCACCCTATGCCTGCTGGGAGGTCAGGCTCGGGGTTGCTCGGGTGGGGGAGGGCGGGGCGGAGCGCAGGGTGGGAGGGTGGAGGCCGGCCGAGCAGCCCGGGCTGAGCACTTGGGGCGCCAGACCCCGGTGGTGACAGCCCGCTAGTGACACGTGGCGGGCCCCAGAGGCTCATCCCAGAAGGGGTGATGAGGCGCCGAAAAGGGCCGTGCTGTGCACGTGCTGAGTCCGATGAAGCACATCACTGCACTGGGCATCCCCCGCCTCCCTTGCTCCCCAGCGGGGCCCCTGTATTGCTGTGCTGGGTGTCGCTGCGCCGGAGGGTCCTGGCAGGGACGGGAGTGGACGGGGCCAGGCGGCAGGGGGTCGAGGTGGCATTGTCTGAATGCCACGCACAGCGAGCATTGGCATGGAGGTTCCCAGTGGGGAGTGTGTCAGGGAGGAAGGGGGGCCGTCTGGGGCCTGGGCGGGGTCACGGGGACACGCCCCAGAAGCTTCCCCGGGTGACTTGGTCTGTCATGTCGCCCAGTGTCCATGATGCACCAGCAGGCTGCCTCCTCCCACTACCCCTCGGCGCAAGGCGGGAGCCAGCACTACCAGGGCCAGCCGTCCATCGCCATGATGGGCCAGAGCGGGCAGGGGAGCGGCATGATGGGGCAGCGGCCCCTGGCACCCTACCGGCCCTCCCAGCAAGGTACTGCCAGGCACGGGGGTAACATTGTGTATGTCCCTTGTCACCTGCGAGGAGGACGCTGGGGTTGGGGCTGCATGGGGCCGACACCTCCCTGGGGGTGGGGCGGGGCTGGAGCCTGCTGTGGGGGTCGCTGGCAGGGGCATGGCTGTGGAGGGAGTGGGCTGCTGTGTCTAAGTAGACAGTTCAGGGTGTTGAGAGCTGGGTGTGGGCATAGTGCCCTGGTGTCCCTAGGGTGGCACAGTGGGCCCGTTGAGGAGGTGTCGGGGAGGAGGCCCTGAGCTCACGCCGCCCGCCTGCCCGCAGGCTCCTCGCAGCAGTACCTGGGCCAGGAGGAGTACTACGGGGGCGAGCAGTATGGCCACAGCCAGGCCGCCTCGGAGCCACTTGGCCAGCAGTACTACGCCGATGGTGAGGCTTCGGGCCACCCGCCTACCCGAGCAGCGGCGTCCAGACTCCTCGGGCCTGAGTATGGCTGGGCCAGAATCTGGTCTCCACCCGGAGACGCTGCTGGCATGGCTGCAGCCACCCGCCCACTAGGGCTGCTCCTCCCTCTCCCTGTGAGGCAGCTGCCGCCCTCTTGAACAGGTGGCTGTGGACATCTGAAGGGAGGGGCACAGTGGCCAGGTGAAATGCCTTCAGGACGGTGACAGACCTGGTCTGGCCGCTTGGGGCTTGTCACACATGGCTCCCAGCTGCTTTGTGTAACTTCTGCCGAAATGTCCCCCTTCATTGTCACCTGGCAGTCATCTTTAATCGTCCCGGGGTTCCTGGAGGTGGCTTTGACAGTGGTCAGAGGGGACGGCTGGGGAGGAGGTAGGCCCCCAGACAGGGACCCAGCGTGACTGGGGTGGGGCTGAGACCGGCGCAGGGCCTCTGAGGGGCCACCCCTAGAATGGGCGGCACAGTGGGAATCGCATAGTAACGCCGACCACCAGCAGCCACCAGCCAGCACTGGTCCCATCGTTGGGCACTGAGCGCAGGCAGTGCCCACAAAAGCCCGAAGGCAGCACGGCTGTCTGCGTCTCACTGGAGTGGACCGACCGTGGGCGCAGCTGTGGGAACGATGCGTGCCCAGCACTGGCCACCGCCTGGCCCCACAGAGCTGCCGTCTGACTCTCGCCGTCCCCCGCCGGTCTGGCGGTCGGGCCCCTGACCCCCTGACCGCTGGCCGCCGCCTGCTTGCAGGGCACGGGGACTACGCCTACCAGCAGGCATCCTACTCGGAGCAGAGCTACGACCGGTCCTTTGAGGAGTCCACGCAGCACTACTACGAGGGCGGTACGGAGCGCCGCGGTGGGGCGGGCAGCGTGGGCTCAGAGTGGGGCAGAGCTTCGTGAGGCCACGCTGACCTCCGGAAGTGGGAGGTCAGACGGGGCCCTGGCCCTGGCCCTGGCCCTATGGGGTGCCCGGTTCTGTTTTTACATTTCTGAATCCCTGGAAGTTAAAGCTGAAAGTGCTGCCCACATGGCTGTCCCTGAAATCAAAGAGCCCAGATCCCGCCCCCTGAGTCCTGTGGCTGCAGAGCCGGCATCCTGGGTTCTTCTCAGGGCTTAGCCTGTGGGAGCCGGCGCACCTGCCTGTGGGTGGGCGTTGGGGGCAGCGGGGACAGCTACTCCTGGAGACAGCCCCCGTGGGGTCCCTGAGGTGCACCCTGGCTCGGAGAGTGGCGGTTTTATAGAAAACGTCAGCCAGCGAGTCAGTCACTCCTCTGCTCCTGGGGCCTGGTTTGTGGAGCGGCCACTGACAAACAGCGTCCCCTCCCCCGCAGGGAACTCTCAGTACAGCCAGCAGCAGGCGGGCTACCAGCAGGGGGCGGCCCAGCAGCAGGCCGGCTACCAGCAGCAGTACCCCAACCAGCAGAGCTACCCGGGCCAGCAGCCAGGCTACGGTAAGAGGGGTGCCGCCCACTCGGATGGCACGCAGCGCTGTCCTTGGGCACACGCCTAGGACACGCTTGTTCAGGAACAGTGTCCGTGTGCGGACCAGCTGCGAGGGCTGTAGGGTCCTGCCGTTGCCCTCGTCAGACCGGCGTGACCCCGAGGAGTAGGTGATGAGCTCGTGAAAGTGAGTTCAGGGAGTGTCCCTAAAATCCCTCTGTCCACACCTGCAGCACCTTAGTGTAGCTTAAACTGGACCCCACCGTGCTCACCCAACCAGAGCCAGCAGTCCCCTCTGCGCACCGCACACCTCGGCCTCTGGCCTGCCAGTGCCTCTGAGGAGGCCTGCCCAGGCCTCTGGGTCTCCGCCTTCCCTGCCACTGATGCCTCCGGGAAATCAGGTGTCCTGGCGGCCCTGCCCGTGAGCGTTCTTGTTAGGCCCTCAGGTGCCGCCGGCGTGGCGAAGCAGGAAGACAGGTCAGGGCTCTGGCTCAGCCTTTTGCAGCCGTGACTGGCTGAGTTGTGTCTACCACAAACTTACCTAGCCTTCCTGGGACCTCCCCAGAGCCTTCAGCTCAGTACCCCCAGGCAGGATCGCTGTCTGTCTTGCACACGTGTGTTCCCTGGTCGCTGCGACCTCCTGCGGTGGCAGTGGCCACTGGAGTGATGAGAAGTGCTCAGGACACCCGGCAGGGGTGGGGGACAGTGGCTGGTCCTGGTGGGTGTGAGTGCTCTTGTCGTGCCGACTCTGCCACGGAGGCGCGGTCCGCTGTCCGCAGCCTGCCAGGCGGCCTCACGGTGGCTCTGTCCCCAGGCCCGGCCCAGGGAGCCCCCTCTCAGTACTCCAGCTACCAGCAAGGCCAAGGCCAGCAGTACGGGAGCTACAGGGCGTCGCAGACTGGCCCGTCCGCGCAGCAGCAGCGGCCGTATGGCTACGAGCAGGCAAGCTTGCTGGAGGTTTCCCACGCACAGGTCCGCGTGTCCGTCAGCACAGAATCCGGGCTCCTCTGGGCTCCCGTGGAGTGAGGAAAGAGCCGGCGGGCTTCCGCAGAGGTCCCTTGTGGAGTGTGACTCTGGCCCTGCGAGGATTTTGATAATTTCCTCCATGGGCAGCGCACTCTGGCCAGACCACTGGCTGTTTGTATCCTCAGCCCACGCGGACCCCGGCATTCTGTCCAGCTGTGGTTCCCTCTGCTGCATGCCGGGGACACGCAGTGACAGCACACAGGCAGCCACACTTCTGGAGACTGGGTCTGGTCAGACAGCCGGGTGAGACCCAGGCGCCGGGGTGGAGCCGGGCAGATAGTGCCAGGAAGAGGACCCAGGGGGACAAAGGGGCAGAGCGACGGGTGGCAGGTCCGGCACAGGGTCCTCTCTGCGGAGACAGCTGGCCACCGCCCTGTTTGCAGGTGTGGGCAGGAGGCCGTCTGCTTGCTCGCCTGTCAGGCCTCCTTCCTATCTCGTCCCACGCATGGGCGGGGTGGGGCAGGGTGGGCAGGGCAGGGGGCGGGCTCCTTAAATTCGTGACTGGGGCAAGTCACTCCTGTCCCGTTCTCTTTCAGGGCCAGTATGGAAACTACCAGCAGTGAGGGACACGTGTCCTTGGTGGAGCCTCACGCTGGTGTGTCCACCCGGCACAGCTGGGCCTGTGTCAGCTCTGATGACCTGTGGCCTGTCGGTTGCCCCTTCGCCCCACGCGTGTCGCATGTGAAGCGTGCACATTTCATGCTGGGTATGACGCCGAGCGTGCGCCGAGGCGCAGGTCCACGCTCCGGTGGTGTGACGTGCCTGGTGCTGTGTATAGTGTCATATATCCCTACAGTAATGGGGAGGTTGTCCCTTTTTGTCCCCCCTCGATGTTTCTAGCTAGCGTTAGGAGTCCTCTCGTCGTCAGAGCGTTCTGTGCCCAGCGACGGGACAGACACGTACAAGATGCCATTGTCAGTGTTTCCCCATAGACAGACCTTGGGTCCAGATCTTGCCCAGCTGTGACGTGGGTCGAGAGCGCATTCCTCGACCTGCTGGTGAAGCCCTGGGCACGCCTCCTCCCGGGCCTCAGTGGGGTGGGGCTCCGTCCCTGGTAGGTCTGCTTCTGTTAAAGGCTACCGCTGCTTCCCTGGGGAGGCTGCGCCTGTGCTCTGCCCTGTGGTTTCCAGCGTTCGCCTGTCGCCTGAGTCTCCAGCCCATTCCATTTCCCCGGAGGGTCACCTGTGCGCGCTGCCAAGGTAACGCAGGATCAAAGATTGTGCTGCCAACACACATCTGTGCAGGCCGTGATCGAGCCCGACCAGGGGGCTGTGGGGCGACACCGGCAGCTAGGGGAGCTGTCTGGTGTTGCCCAGGCTCCGGCCCTTGTTGACCTGATGGTCATGTTGGGGGTTTGAGTATGTGATATGCCCCATTCTAAACTTGTAGCTTAAAATTGTGACGCCGGACTTTCCACACAGTGGAGTTGTTCGTTTTATTTCTTCCAGGACCTGCTTGTTTAGCTCTCCAAGCAGGCAGGGTTGTTTGTTTGTTTTGTTTTTTGAGGGGTATCTGAATTTGCATCTTATTTTTTTAGAGAAACTTTATTTTTTAGAGAGGAAGGGAAGGAGAAAGAGAAACATCAATGTGTGGTTGTCTCTCACGCGCCCCCTACCGGGGACCTGGCCAGGCATGTGCCCTGACTGAGAATCGAACCGGCGACCCTGTGCTTTGCAGGCCCGCGGCACTCAGTCCACTGAGCCACACCAGCCAGGGCCACATCTCTTTTTTAAAAAGAGCCTCATTGAGTTTACTGTGTTCTTCCTTGTGAATAGGAAAGGTTTTGTAGAGAGAAATTTGAATAAGTTTTACATTCCCAGGATGTTAAATCTCATTTAAATTCTGTGCAAACATGGAAGACAGCTCACTGGGGAAAAAAATTCTGGTCAGGAAAAACCCTACATTTCCCTAAGTAATACTGACATTTTATCAATTTTTATTTGGATAACAATGCCCACTTTTCCTGTAATCTTTTACAAACATCCGTGGATAGTGCTGACGTATTTCCAAGAACAACCAATAAAATAGAAAAAATAGCTGACTCTTTACACACCCGGTCTCCTGGGATAGGAGTGTTTATTTTGTTGGCACCTGGGTGTGAAAACCCTAAGCACTGGTAAGGGCTTAGAAGTGCACTATCTCAATGAAATCCGAGTGGGGGTCCCTAACTGCTGAACTACAGGCATGGGCAGTGTCTACCTTGTTCTGTTTCTTTCCCGACAGGTTTTGTAGAACTAATTTGCAAACTCAATCAAGGACTCAAATTTCCCACTGAAAATGTTACACATTCTAGAAAACTGTGAACTAGTCTATTTTTATTCCTTGCCATCCTGGGCATCCGCCTTTTCTGTGTGTGTATGTTTTGTTTGTTTAAGTGCTGTATGAATACTTTTTTTAAAAGAAAGGGCACTGAAAAGTTACCCCGAAACTTCAATCTGAAATGTCTTACATTAAGAATTTCTTGAATGTTGTGTATATATTTTAAAAAGCACTTTGTGAGATAGTTTGTACATTTATTTCTTTAATTTATACATGATTTTTGGTGTTAATATATTTAAGGATTAATAACAGAATATTTATTTAATGTGTTGTTCATTTTTTAAGTAATATTGTGGAGAAAGTGATGGCAGCAGCTGTGTCATTAGCTGTATTATTTTCTCCTGCGTGACCCGAATGTTTGCAAAAGCTTAGGCTGAAATGAACTGTCCGTGCAGGGTGGGGGGTGGTGCTTCGTCGTCATGACTACTTCGGCAGAAGGCCCGTGGAGATGCAGAGGAAGACTCGGGAATTGACGCTGTCCTCGACCCCGTTGTTCTTGACACCCAGCAGGTCACAAATTTGAAAAGTGACCAGTTTCCAGACACGCTGACAGCTTCACATGGGTATCCAGAAGCTCAGCACCCACAGGCTGGCCCCAGACCTCCAGCGAAGCCCAACGGCTCCGCGAGCTAGAGCCTGCGCCAGCCTCGGGTTGCACCGGCTCTCACTGACGCAGCTGTCGGTGTTCGGCGTCCACTCAGAATCCTGCGGAGTGGAAGACCGTTACTGTTTCCGTTTTCAATTGTTCAGCCGTAACTTCATTTCTATTCATTGAACAGATCGGGATTCGTCTTACCTGTGAGCACATTTTCTTTGAAGATCATCTTTATTTCATTTTCCCCCCAGCCAGAATTTGGCGTATAAATTGTTTATGCTTTTGGTGTAATTAATAAACTGGTTCTTTAAAAGTTATCCTAAAAAGTGAGTTTTCGCGACGTCAAAAGGGTAGATGCGCCGTTTGCACCTGGACCCAGGGGACTGTCTCCACGGAGAGTCGCTTTCCAGGGGAACCTGCTACCTGGGCAGTGTCCAGCGGGCCACCGGCGGCCTGAGGGCAGGCTGTCCGGTGCAAACGACAGCCCGCGGTGGCAGGGAGCTGCCCCCGGGCGCCGCGTCCACAGCGTTACGCGACAGGGAGGGGCCGGGGAGGTAACCCGAGACCACACCTGATCCAGGCCGGGAACCCTGCGAGCAGACCGCTGGCCGAGGCGGGGGCGCTGAGAAGGTGGGCTGGGGCTGGAGGGAGCGGCGCTGGACGGCCAGGCCCGGTCTCCCGCCGTCTCGATTTGGTCCCCGCCCTCGCGCCCGCACGTTCCAGACTCGGCATGGTCGGTCCTCAAACCCTGTATCCCGAGACCCCGCTCGGCTCAGACTCCGCGCGCCGGAGACGCCCTGCGCAGGCGCAACCCCGGCCGGCCCCGGAAGTAACCGCGGAGGTGACTGCCGACATCCCGGAAGTGATGTGACCTTCCGCGCGGGTGAGTGCGAGTGAGGGGTCCGTGGCCTTTGGGGGCTCGAGTGGCGGTGAGGGGTCGCGCCGGGAGGACGGAAGAACCCAAAAGAGGGGCCAGCGGCGTCGACCGGATGACTCGCCATCTCCGTCCTGCGTGTAGAGGGACGGTCGTGAGCTGGCCGGGCTTCCGGCGGTGCGCGCCAGCGACGGGTGCCTGCGTTCCAAGCACCGGGTCATAGCTCCTTCCGCCCCTGGTGCGCGCACCCAAACTGAAGGAGTACGCGCGTTTCCTTTGGCCCACGGTCCTCAACATTTCTTCCGGGTGTTTTTTTAACATTGTATTGACCTTTTTGAGAGAGAAAAAGGGTGAACTAGGAGAAAAACATAAGTGTGTGAGAGATACAACGACGGGGCGCCTCTCACTCGCCCCCGAGCAGGGACGGCCCACTTCCCAGGCACGTGCCCTGCCTGGGAATCCAACCGTTGACCCTTCGCAGGTCGGGGCGCAGTCCAATGAGCCGCACCTGCCAGGGTTGCATGTTTCTTTATAATCAGTGGCACAGAGCGACGTTAGCAAGCACGCACCGAGTTTTGATAAACATTTCATTAAACAAAAAGTTGTATTGCCGATGCAGCTCCCCATGAGTGGGCGGTTCTCCGGGGTGCTCACTGGCTGCACGCGGCCCACAGTCTCACTCTGTGCGCCTATGTAACACCAGACTGAGGTCTCGCGCTAACACTGGTCAGTGGCGGGGATCCGCCTGTGCTTTGGAAGGAGGAACGGGAAGCCCAACGCGATTCTCTTCCACACAGGTTCGCGCCAGAGCCATTAGATTTTTCTGAAATTACCTTCCCGAGGTGGTTGTGCATGCAGAAGTACACTTTGAAGATTCCTGCCGTGAAATTCGTCCCAGCGCCCTGCCGGTGAGGCCAGAGGGCTTTGGGCCAGCTGTTTCACCTGAGTCTCAGCCTCCCCTGCTTTAAAATGGGTATGAGAATGTGTATAGGCCAGGAGTCATGACCCCACCGCATAGAATAACTTAAGGTGGTGTTTCAGCCTGGAGCGGTGATGCTGGAGTTGTGTCCACCCCTGGATGCTGGAGCCTGAGTGGAGGGGCAGTTACAGAAGTCGGCAGGGCGGACTGGGCTCCCCTCAGTCTGGGCACTGTGGGGCAGGGGCAGAGAAGTTCCCCTCCCAGTCTCCGGCTCTTCTCTCCAGTCTCCGCCCAAAAGCAGGGAGTGGAGGGGAGTCGTTCAGGGCAGGCCCTTGAGGAGGCAGCAAAAGCGGGTCTGAAAAAGCAAATGAGGTCCCCCACTTCGTGCACTGCTGCCCCTCCTGCAGTTGCCCTGAGGAGTGAACCTACGAATTTCTGTACGAGGTTTATTTAGCAGGGGCTCCTGGCAAGTGATGGCTGCCGTGGTCCAGCAGAGCTGAGCATCACGCTTCAGGGGACACAACAGTGACCACAGCAGTGATCCGAAGTGCAGCCCTTGCCCGTGTCGAGTCGCTGCCGGCAGCCTTTCTGAAGCCCCATCCTGCCATCGAGGTCCCTGGGCTTCTGCACAGGCTCGGCTCCCCCAGCCGGGAAGCAGCCGCCCGCAGAGGAGTTTGAGTTCAGCACTCCAAGTCCACGCTTGCGCAGTGCCAGCGGCAGGTGTGCACCGGCGCAGCCCTGCAGGGCTCCTTGTGGCTGCGGACACCTGCCCATCGGGGTTGTCCGGGTCGGTGCCCATGGGCCACACGCGCCTGTGCGAGCTTGGAATGAGGGACTGACATTTTGTGTTTTTAAATTTTTAACTGACTTATGCCAGGGGTCTCAAACTCTTTGTCACCAGGGGTCACATCAACCCCACAGTTGCCTTCACAGGGCCGAAATAATTTTAGGACTGTATAAATGTAATTACTCCTTAACTGTTAAGGACTTGAAATTACATGCAGCCCTGTGAAGGCAACCGCAAGGCTGATGTGGCCCCCGGGAAAAATGAGTCTGGCACCCCTGACTTAAACTGAGTAGCCACGTGGGGCTGGTGGGCACCTAACTGGACAGTGTAGGTGCAGCATTAGAAGGACAACAAAGATGAAATCGCAGCATGAGGCACAGCTGAATGTGTTCAGCTGGCAAGGGGGTGCAGGCCCAGGTGCGTTTGGAAACGGAGAGGGTGGGAGGGAGGTCTCTGGCTGGCCTTGCAGTGGATCAGCTTCCCCCCTTCTTCAGGTCTCGTGTCCTCAGGGCCGGGGACCTGGTGTCCAACACTGCCGCGGTGACGGCATGGCTTCCCAGCGGGCTGAGCAGCAGTGTCGCTAATTGGTGGGCTGGGTTTTTCTTTCCTCCAACAACCTGTTCTCACGCTCCACCCCTGCCCGTCCCGACCCATGGTCCAGGGGCAGGTCCCTTGCGCTCCCTTGCCTCGATTTCCTCATTTTCTTTACCGGGCTGCTTGGATGGCTCGATGACCTTGCCCCCGAGAGACAGCCAGGCCCAGGCCCTGCAAGCAGCAAGGCGGAGGTTCCAGATGTCTGTCGCCGGACTCATTTGCAGAGCCTTCTTTGTGATTGGTGTGCCCGCCTGCCGGTGTGACTGTGACCCGCTCGTCTGGGGGACTGCCGTTGTGTGCTGCCCTTGTGACCTGCAACCTCGCCCGGTTCGTGTGTTCTAGTCACATTTCACAGATTTCCGTGACAACAGACCTTCCACAGCTTGTCTCCCTTGTTTAAAAAAAGCTTGGAGACAGTATGCATGGAAGCGGTGGGTGCCGGGCCGTCCTCGTGGCGTGGGCTGTGGGACTCTGTCAGGGTGACTGGGTCCCCTCCACTCCCGGTGAGGTTGCATGTCTCTGCTCACGAGTGGGTGTGACATCGGCCCAACCGTGTGGCAGCCGGTGTGGGGTCTGACTGCCGGTGACTCCTGTGTCCCAGGGGTCATCCTGCGTAGTCCTCGGGTGTGTCTGCTGGACGCGTCTGGACACAGCGATGTGAGGGCCATCTGCATCCCGTAAACTCTAGTGCGTTCTACTGCCCTGATTACGTGGCTGCAAACATTTTCTGATTCCTCTTCGGATTTCCTCTTTCGCCTGCTGGGTCGTTCAGAGGAGTTGTTTCGTCTCCAGGTTGACGTGTAAACTGCACGAGGTGACAGCAGCACGTTTGAGGAAATGAACACTTTCAAGGGATTTTGATCTGAGGCTCACGCTCCCTTTGTGAGGTTTCGCTCAGCAGATGTCGGACACCCGTGGGGAGAGTCTCTGGGCGAGGGAGGGTCCTGGGGACCCCTGTGCACTCACACACACGTCCTGCCCCTCAGCAGCACACGGGCTGACAGGCCTGTGGCCCCCACAACTCAGGCTCCCGTGTGCTGAGTGACGGGCCAGTGTCACAGCCTCCGCTTACTTTTCTGTTTCAAAAACACACACTGAGGTTCTAGTGTGCTTGATGGTCAAGCCCCTTACTTTGCCATCTGACTTTCCTTATCAGGACCATGATGTTCTCGGCAGGATGGCGGGGCACGTTGGAGGGCCTGGGGCGCTGGACTCTGTCCACTGGGGAAGCCCTCCGCCGGCCCCTCCAGCAGCCCAGCACCCCCCGGCAGCTGTCGCTCGGCTGTGCGGACTGGACCAAGGCACCCCCCGGGAAGAAGATGCTCTCAGAGAAAAGACTGGTGAGCCTGCCGGGGGGGCTGGGCCTGTCCGCAGCCCCCCCACTCCCAACCCCGCCCAGGGACGCTGTTCTCCTTTCGGTCTGTGCCGTCTCCGTTTGCTCTGATGGCGTGGTGGAAGGGACACAGGCAGACCTCGAAGAGGAACGAAGGCCTAAGCTCCCGCAGAGGCTGCCCGGGCACAGGGAAGGAGCCCAAGGTCAGATGAGGCTCCCCTGCTCAGGAGTCTCCCCTAAGTTAGCAGAACGTGGGGGCACCTGAATGGAATGCAGGAAGAGCTGCACTTCCTTTCAGCCCCACTTGCTTGCCCTGAAGTGGGGCTCCGGGCAGCAGCCCCCTATGCAGGAGCGCTCAGAGCAGCGTCCGGGGCGCTGTCTCCCCCCAGCGTGGGACATCAGGCCTGGTCTACCACCCCTGGACCCCTGGGGCCCGTCAGGGTGATTTTGGTGATGTTGGCAGACAGCAAAGTTAGAGTTTTTAAAACAGTAATTCAAGGTTTTTCCATGTGGTGGTGCCAAAGAATCTTTACATACATGTGTTTTCTTAAAAAAAAAAAAAAAAAAAGATCTACGGATGAAGTAGTGGGTGGAGGGGCAGATGCCCTGGGCCTGGGGGCGGGGCCGGTGGTGGCCAGTCGGTGTGGCACACAGAGGCGGGCAGGGCGGGCGCCTTGGTGGTCAGCTGTGGCACCATGTGAGCGGACAGTTGTTGAAGAGGAACCTGCTTCGTGTCATCTCCTGAGCTAGACTACTCCCCCCTCGGGGACCTGCAGAGACCTCCCGTTGGACAGCCCGCTGTAGGCAGCAGAGGTGCATGGTCGGGGGGGCGGCATGGGTGACAAGCGCCCCTGCGCTGTGCTCTCTGCAGAAAAGATACTTCGTAGACCAACGCCGGGTGCTGGTTCGAGGTGGCCGAGGGGGCAACGGAGCGAGCTGCTTCCACAGCGAGCCCCGGAAGGAGTTCGGGGGCCCTGACGGTGGCGACGGAGGTAGCGGCGGCCACATCATCCTGAGAGGCAGGTGCCGGGGTGGAGGGGCTGGGGCAGGAAGTGTCGACCTTATCCTGATGGCAACTTGAGTCAAAGTTTGATGGATGGCATCATTTTTGTGATATTATGTGGATGTTTGCATTTGAATAATGCACCAAAACCCAACTTTGATAGTAGGTTTTTTTTTAAATTATTTATTTAGTTAGTTTTAGAGAGAGGGGAAAGGAGGGAGAAAGAGAGGGAGAGAAACATCAGTGTGTGGTTGCCTCACGAGCCCCCCACTGGGCACCTGGCCTGCAACCCAGGCATGTGCCCTGACTGGGAATCGAACCGGCGACCCTTTGGTTTGCAGCCTGTGCTCAATCCACTGAGCTACACCAGCCAGAGTTTTTTGTTTGTTTGTTTGTTTGTTTTTAATTTAATCTCAGGTGTACAAGGAAACCTTCCTATCAGGAACCCGAAGTTCCAGTAAGGCACAGGTTAAACATGGGTGGTGGGGTAGTGTCCTCACTCAGCGTGTTCCTCACAGACCTGAGTAAACTGGAGACTTGGTAAACATCGCTCCAGTGAGATGTAGCCATTTTAACATCGTAAACATTCACAACATAATAAAGTGTAGCTATTTTTAAATCCACGGCACAGCTGATTTTGAAATTTTCAGAAGGTGCATTTTTTTAAAGAAGGCAAGCATGTAGCTGTTGCTGCCCTGGGAACTTCTGCTACAGTCTCGTCTTCCACCTCCCTGCGTGTGCGTGTCCTCGGTGGCCCCGAAGTGCACAGAGGGGCAGGGATGGCGTGCGGCCATCCCGTCCTGTCTGGGATGCAGAGGAACAGGAAGACTCTCCCTCTGATTCCAGTGGATCGGCAAGTGAAGTCCCTGTCCTCGGTCCTGTCCCAGTACCAGGGCTTCGACGGAGAAGATGGTGGCAGTAAGAACTGCTTTGGGCGAGGCGGCGCCGTCCTCTATGTCCCGGTGAGCCCCAGCTGCAGCGCCTGCCTGTCGTGAGTCCAGCCCTCCCAGGGTCCCGGTCCGTCTGTGGCCCCCAGAGCCGCAGCCTCAGCCCGGCAGCCGCCTCCCACGGCATAGCCCCAGCCCAGGCATTGTGCTGACTTGACACCGGTGTGCGTGGGGCCGTTCCAGAAGTCACAGAGCCACTGCATTTACAGAGAGGATGCCCTCTGGGGCCCCGTCCCTCTCACCTTGGCCTGGGAGCTACCCCTGGTCCCCCCCCGCCGCCTCGGGGCCCTCTGAGGGAGGGGTCCCTGTTCTCGGGTTAGCTTGGTGTCACCAATGCATCAGCTCACTGCACGTGGCAGAGGCACTGTGTGAAAACCCACCTGTGCTTTTTATCCTGGGTGGGAGCGGGGACCTCTTCCTGGAACCCCTGGCTGCGTGGAGGGGGCCTGGCTGTGCCTGCCCCACTCCCACCCGACCGCATCCCCTCCCCAGACTGGGTGAACACACCTGGTCCTGCCTGAGGATCCCCGCCTCTCCTCAGGTCCCCATGGGCACGCTAGTGAAGGAGGGGAAAGAGGTGGTGGCCGATCTGTCACGCCCGGGGGACGAGTACATCGCTGCCCTGGGTGGGGCCGGCGGGAAGGGCAACCGCTTCTTCCTGGCCAACGACAACCGCGCCCCCCTCACCTGCACCCCTGGGGAGCCCGGGCAGGAGCGGGTCCTCTCGCTGGAGCTCAAGACGGTGGCCCACGCTGGCATGGTGAGTGTCCCCGGGGCCGGCGGGGCAGGGGGAGGGCCAGCCACCGGCCTGCAGGAGAGCCGCAGTCCCCCTTCCTCCGGCCGGCCTGTGCCCCTGGCTGGTAGCCAGGCCCAGCCCAGAGACTCGCCCCGACCTCGGTCTGACACAGACGGAGGAGGTGGCAGCACGTGCCCCTGTCTGGCAGGTCGGGTTCCCCAATGCGGGCAAGTCCTCACTCCTCCGGGCAATTTCGAACGCGAAGCCTGCCGTGGCTGCATACCCGTTCACAACCTTGAACCCCCACGTCGGCATTGTGCACTACGAGGACCACCAGCAGGTAGCAGGTGGGCTTCCAGAACTCTCTCGGAAGGTGGGGGCTGGACGAGGTGGGCCGTCTGGAGTCTGTGGCATGGGGACCCGGTTTTTCTCGTGGAAGGGCCAAGGGTCTGTATCCGCACCAGGGTGCACGCTTCCCTCCCGCCTGCCCGCGTCTGTGCTCGTGTTTCTAACCGGAGGAGGCGGCTAGGCCCCTGCGGGGTTCCTCCTCCTGCCCTGAGAGAAGGAGACCCTTCCCAGGAGGTGACGCCCCGGGAAAGGGCGGGCCTGCTGGGTGGCCGCGCAGCCCCGACAGCATGTCCCATTCACCCCGCACCCCGCATGGGTGTCTGCTGGGAACCGGTCAGAGAAAGGCCGTGGGGAGACCACGTTTGAAGCCAGGACTGGAATGTGCAGTTCCAGCCAATAAATGTTCCTCGTTAGAAGGGCCTGTCACCGTGCCTGTCACCCAAACATTTCTTGGCACTTTGTGAAACTCAAAGCTGAGGTTTCAGGTGTCCTTGAAGAGAGTGTCTGAGACCCTGGGGACGGCCCGGAGGCGGCCGGCCCGCTCTGTCTCCCTCAGTGGCCGACGTGCCGGGCATCATCCAAGGCGCGCACCGGAACCGGGGCCTGGGGCTGGCCTTCCTCAGGCACATCGAGCGCTGCGGCTTCCTGCTGTTCGTGGTGGACCTGGCGGCGCCGGAGCCCTGGGCCCAGCTCGAGGACCTGAAGTTCGAGCTGGAGAAGTACCAGCCAGGCCTGTCTCAGCGACCGCACGCCGTCATCGCCAACAAGGTCGACCTGCCGGAGGCGCGAGCCAACCTGCCCGAGATGCAGGCCCGCCTGGGCAGCACGGCCATCGCCCTGTCGGCCATCACCGGGGAGAACCTGGAGGAGCTGCTTCTGCGTCTCAAAGAGCTGCACGACGCCCACGTGGCTGCCGAGCTGGCCCAGGGCCGCCAGCCACTGCGGTGGTAGCGCGTCGCTGGGTGGGTCCCGGGCTGCAGGGCCGCCTCCCTGCTCCACACCCACCCGCCGCTGCCCCGCACCGTCCACCCACTGTCTGACTTGCGGGGATGGCTCGGCCCTGTGGCTGGCGCCCGAAGGAGCAGCAGCTGTGCTGTGGGGTGCATGGCGTCAACCCAGCGGGACTGGAGCCAGAGGTGCCCGCGTGGTTCTTCAGCACCAGCCTGCAGGATAGCAGCTGCCACAAGTGGCCCTGCGAGTCCCCGGCTGTCCACACGGCCGCAGAGCAGCTGGGGACAGGCCCCGTCTGCAGGCACCACGCGGCTCTCCGACGCACGGCTGGAGAACCAGGGAGATGCCACCCTGCTGTCCCTGGCAGCTGAGCTCGGGAGCCGAGCTGGTGCCGGCGTCACGACTGAACGCATCCAATATCCGGCCCTGGGGCAGGCTGTGGGGCCCCACTGCAGCGGCCAGAGAGACTGCTGGGCCCATGCCAGCCTCCAGCCTTCCAGTCAGCTCAGAGAAGAGCCCCGGGGGGGCGGGCCAGTGAGGCCAGGGCACACCCTGTCTGCTGGAGTAACCACCAAGAGGCTGAGGGCTCCAGCAGCCGCCCCGCCCACCGACGCAGCCCATGAGGACAGCTGGGCCGCTGCTGCTGCTGCTGGTCTGCTCCTCCAGCAAAGCACCACCACTGTTTCCCCAATAAAGTCCGATGCTGCTGGCTTGTCCCCGAGGGCCCTGCAGGGAGGCGGTGGAGCAGAGGGCAGGGGATCGGGAGGATGGGCCTGAGCCCCAGGGATTAGCCTCGGGGTCCTGGGGTGTCTTCCCTGCGTGCAGCGGTCAGCACTGTGAACGGGCTTCGCGCCGGCCCCACATCAGGCACTGTCCTGCAGGGTCAGCTGGTGCTTGGGGGGTGGTCCCCATGCCCGGCCGCCCGCTTGGGCCTGCAGAGGCTTTCTTGCAGGGGCCAGGCCTGAGGTGGGAGAGTTGCCCGGGGCCTTTCATCTCAGTGGTTGTGCCCCACCACAGTGCTCGGCGGAGGGGTCGGTCAAGCTGGCTCCCCGCAGGAGCACCCTGGAGGGAGGGCAGGGTCTCCATCGGTCCCAGCCACGGCCCCATGGCCTCAGGACCCAGCCCAGGGGAGGCACCATGGCTGTTTGTGGAACGAGGGGGCGGACGCTGGCTTGTGTTAGGTGTGGCTGGGTTCCTTTTCTTTGAAGGTGTCTGTGAGCGGCAGGTGGTGGTGCCGAGTGGCTCATGCCAGAGACACCGCCCTGTGCCGCTAACACCCCGTCCCCACCGCCACCCTCCAGCCGTTTCTGCTAGAGTCGTCTGCCCTGACGCTGTTCGGCTGCGGCTTCTCCATCAGCCTGGCCACCACCTGCCCACACCTCCCTGAGGACATGGACTTTGCTCTCTGACATCTCCCGCCCCTCCCCTGGTGGCCCGGGTCTGCAGGAGGGCTGGCCTGGCGTGCACAGTGGGGCCATGTCCAGCAGCTGACCCCACCTCGCCCTCCATCGCCCCATTCTCCCCCCGGCCTCTGGGTGTGGGGGGGCGCCTGCCCCTCCCTGTCAGTCCCACCCCCTTGCCCCTCCTGTGGGTGGTGGCCCCAGCCCCTCTCCAGCTGGTTCCAAGGAAGGGGACCTAGGCTTCAGGACACAGGATCTCCTGAGTTCCCCCATGTCAGCCCTACGGCCCAGCACCCCCTTTTCCAGAGTCCTGTGTCCACACTTCAGAACTCCCCCAGGGGCGCAAGGGGTCTGGGGCTGCAGCAGCGCCCCCTGGAACCCCCCCACCAGCCTCCGTAGAAGCTGTCAACCCTCCTCTGGTCTTTGCATAGGCCCATTGCTTCCTCCTCCCTGTTCTGTCTCAGAACGTGGGGCCTCAGGTAGCAAGTGGGTGCGCACCTGTTTCCAGGCACAGAAAGGGGCTGGGGGAAATGGAGGAGAGCTCCATACCCCCTGGGGACTGGGACCTCCCTTGGGAAGCCTCCTCCTCTGGCTGCAGGACCATGGCCGTGGGCTGGGCAATCCTGTGGCTGGGGCTCTGCCCGCCCTCCTGCAGGAGCTTCACACTGTCCCCGCCCCCTGCCAGGCTGACCTGTCCTCACTGGAACCTCCAGGTCTCACTGCTTCCTGCTGCCCCTCCCTCCGCAGTACAGGGGTGGCCACTGAGGCTGGGATGGTGTGTGGACACCATCTCAAAGAAGCCCGGGGGCCCGAGGGTGCCAGGGAGGGTCTGGTGGGGAAGCACAGCCCCCTGCCTGCCCTCCTGGCATCTCAGAAACCAGATTCTGCCCTGCGGTGGGCATGCTGCTCGGCTAGGGTACAGGGTGGGGGCAGAGGGCTCCCTCTCACTTGTTCCCACAGCTCAGCTGGGAGCCAGGGTCTGCTGGACGCTTTGAAGACTAACCAGCGTCCACAGTGCCAGCACTTAAAGGTCTTCGAGCCCATCCGGATTTGGAAACCAGCGTGACTTTGGGGTGTCAGGCGCATTTTTAGCTCAGTGCCTTGCCGCAGTAGCCATCCTCCTCCTCACGTCCCTTTCTTCTCCCTCCTTTGAAGTGCAGTTCAGTGTCCCCAGGGTCTGCCTGACAGAGTTCGCACTGAGGCTCCACCCAGGACAAGCTCCCGCCCCCGGGGACCAGCGTCCTCGCGTGAGACCCGGATTCCTGGATTAACTGGGCCTTCTCAGGGAGGACCAGGGGTTGCCTGCTGGGCACCGTGAGAACTTGGGGTCTTGGTCCCAGGTGGGGAAGGGCCCTCACCCAGCAGGCGCCCAGAAGGTCTTCCTGGGGCCCCTGCAGCCCGTGCCAGCCCTGGGCCTTGCTGAGCACCCAGCCTGTGCCTTTCAGGGAGCCGCCCCCTGCCCCTGGGGCCACAGCCCTGCTGGAGCAGCAGCGTGGGAAACGCCACTGCCTCAGAAAGGCTCCTTGGGCTCGCGAGCTGGGCCACTCCTCTGGTCCCTGCCCCGTGAGAGCGACCTACTTCCCTGTTTGTGTCTGTGCCTCCTAGTTGTGCGCCTGGCACACAGTAGGTGCTCAGTAAACACCCCCAGCGGGGGAGGGGGCAGGCAGGGGGCGGATCAGGCTCAGTCTGCAGCCGGCTCGGGGTTGGGCTGGAGGGGGAAGGCCCCGGTGCGTGTGTTTACCGCAGGGCTGGTCTCCTCTCAGCTCCATCCCCGCGCAGGAGCCCAGGTAGCACTTCCCAGAGATTGAAAGCAAAATTGCTTGAAAGCCTGTGCTTTTATCCTCCAATTTGTAGCCATTTAGCAGGCTGGGCGGAGGGGCAGGGAGCGCTCTGGCAGTGCTGTTGGCAAGGAGGGCGGGTCCTTTGTCCTTGCTCAGATGGCGCTGAGCTGCAGGACAGGCCAGCAGGGGGCTCAGGCTGGGTCCTGCAGGGCCAGCGGGGCTGCCTGTGGCTAGGCGGTAGGCAGAGCTGCCCATGGGGGCTCCCCTGAACTCTGGGCCACCACCGTCCCTGCACCACCACACCCTGTGCTCACTGCCACCTGTGCTCCAGACAGCACCCAGCCTCTGGGGGAGCCATCAGTCATTCGGGAGAGGCCCCCGGGACCCAAGTGGTCCAGGGTATACGAACAGGGGCCAAGGGGGAGGGGTGCCAGCCGAGGAACCTGGAGGAAGTTTTCAGGGTTCTTGGGGAATGTTTGGAAGTGCAGTGCGGCTCCCCAGAGTGGAGCTGGTTGGCCCCCTGTGCTCAGGTGCTTCTCACCACCCACCCGGCACCCTCAGTCCTGCCTCGAGGCCTCTGCACTGGGCAGCTCCCCCACCAGACATGCCTCCCCTCCCTCCACTGGGCCTCCCCCACCCCTCGGGCTCAACTCCAGCCCCCACAGCCCTGGAAGCACCCCCAACTCCAGGCCATGGCCAAGGACAATGACAGCTTCAGGGGCAGCAGGCTGCTTCAGGTGGGGCGGGGGCGGGGGCCCTGCTGGGCGCCTGTCCCTTGCTGGGGTGTGCTGTCCAGGTTGCTCTTCCCCCACAGTGCCCCCCCACACACTGGGAAGAGAATACTGAGGCTGGGGGAGGGGTAGGCCTGTGCCTCCAGTCCACCTGCTGAGTGGTCTCATGTCCCTAGGACCCCACTGAAGCCCACCCCCCCCACAAAGTTCTCAGGAATCAGCACCAATAAAAAATACACTTTACTGAGGGTCTCAGGGTCTGCAGGGCCAGCGCAGCGGGCACAGGAGAAGTGGGGCATGCAGGGCGCCCACAGGTGCAGGAGATGTGGTGAAGTGGTCCCCTACTTAGCGCCCCAGCTCTGGTCCCCTCAGGACCCCCAGGGCAGGGCTGGGAGGTGGCCCTTGGACTGCCAGCCCCAGGACACGCAGGTGGAGCTGCCAGGCAGGTGTCCAGTTCCAGCCACTCCCCAAGCCGCCAGTCGGGGCAGGGGGCGGGAGCAGCTGGTGCAGCCCCACCGGAAACGAACCGGAGGCGTGAGGGCGTGGGAGCCCGCACCTGCCAATCCTGCCCCGAGCTGCTCTGCAATCTCATCTCTCTTGATTAAACATCCAAGGAACAGCGAGTTCACAGATGTGTTTTCTCCTTCTTTGTCTTCCTGAGACACCCAGAACGAAAAAGCAGAAAGCAGCAGCATGTCCCCGGGGCACCGGCAGCGGCACTTTGGGGTGGTGGGTGCCGGAGGGAGAGGGCTGGAGGGCGTGGGCCCAGACAGAAGCAGGGGACGGCTGGCAGCAGGGCAGGCGGCCCGGGCTCTGGGGAGCGGGCATGGAGAGTGCACCAGTGTCCCCGGTGTGCGCAGTGTGTTGGGGGTACGCCCACGAGGGGCCGACCGCTGGGTCAGGAAGCCCGGAGCACACACCAAGCATTTACTTCGGGAAGAATGCCAAGCAGCAGCTGTGCAAAGGGTGGACATCACTGGCCATCACTGTCTGTGGGGGTGGACATTGTGGCTGAGACCCTCCTGGGGTGGACCTAGGACTTGGGGGGCAGGACCAGCCACCCCATTCCAGTCCAGGCAGCGAGCTCGGCCCACCCGCCAAGCTGCCTCCACTGCAGGCAGGCAGTCCGAGAGAGGCCCCCAGGGCGTCCGAAGATGAGGCCTGGCTCACACTAGGCAGGTGGCTGCCCGGGAAACCGGGGTGCCGTGTGGAGCCATGGCCGAGGTGGGCCAGCTCACTTCCAGCCATGCTCCAGGGAGCTGTGGGGCTGTGCCTTGAACCGGTGGGGGCACAGCAGCTTGGTGAAGGCGCGGCGGAAGCTGTAGTGGCACAGCGGGTAGAGGACGGGGTTCACCGCCGAGTTGGCCCACAGCAGCCAGAAGGACGTCTCGTACCAGTAGTCGGGCACGCAGCGGCCGTGGCAGGCGGCCCGGATGATCATCAGCAGCGTGTACGGGGCCCAGCAGAGCCCGAAGATGCTCACGATGACGGCCAGTGACTTGGCCACCTTCTTGTCCCGAGACAGCCGGAAGCGCTGGGTGATGCTCTGGGACACCATCCTCATGCGCTTCTCCAGCGACGCGGAGGACGCCGACGGCTTGGAGCCCCTCTTAAGCGAGCGAGGCCGCTCTGTGCCCCGCGAGGAGCTGCCCGAGCTGGACGTGGGTGAGCCCACGGTGCCCCCGCCACTGCCCCCCAGGGCCGCCTCCCCGGCCTCGGGGGCAGGAACCGCCTCCCCCGCCCCGCACCTGTGCAGGGGCATGGCCTCCCCGCGTGCCTTCTGCCGGCAGCCCCAGCAGCCGCGTGTGGCGGGCGGCGAGGGCTGGGCCTCGGGCGGGGGCTCTGGCCCGGCCGCCTCGCGAGCCCCGTCCAGCCGGTCACGGGTGCGCCTCTGGATGTTCAGGTAGATGCTGAGGTTGAAGAAGGTGACGCTGAGGAAGGGCGTGAAGAACTCGAGCGTGGAGGCGGTGATGAGGAAGTACCAGTTGTAGAAGAACTCGGCGT